>LPNX010935458.1:382620-398108 GCA_001517045.1 Pseudotsuga menziesii | reverse complement strand
GTTTTTTTCTTTTCTTCCTCCAAAATTAATAAATATTATTTTATTATTTTAACTATTATTTTATTAATTCATTTTAGGAGGCCCATTTTGAGTTGAAACTTCCTCTAATGACTTTCTCTTTCAGCCTCTACTCTCTCGGCCTCCTCATAGGTCTCCGCCAGCGTAGGCTTGGCCTTCATTTTGGAAAACATGGCCAACTCGGGTCCTAGAGCTGAGGTATAATATTCAATCAGGACTTTATCCGAAGGTTTGTCAGCTTCAGAAAAATTCTTAAGATAGGCTGCAAATATTTGGGTGAAACTATGCACCTTCTCATTTCTTTCTTTCTTTAGGGTGCATAGTCCTTTCATGAGAGCTGCATGAGTCTTTTGGGTTGCATACTTACTTCTAAAAATCCTCTCGAAGGTATCCCAATCAGGGATAGAATTTGTAGGCAAACCAAAGTACCACGATGATGCTGCTCCTTTAAGGGTGTGTGGGAAAAGTCTACAAACTACATCCTCATATTCCCCAGCCCTTAGTCCTTCTATTGCCAAATAGAAACTTTGCAAGTGGTCGTCTACTAGCATATTCTCATTTGGGTCAAATTTGGGCAGCATCTTTTCAAAATATTGAGGTAAA
This sequence comes from Pseudotsuga menziesii, assembly GCA_001517045.1. NCBI lineage: Eukaryota > Viridiplantae > Streptophyta > Pinopsida > Pinales > Pinaceae > Pseudotsuga > Pseudotsuga menziesii. Next base: position 397,487 of record LPNX010935458.1, on the reverse strand, counting down.
TCATGCAAAGGAGGTGTTAGGTTTAAAGGTGATCTGGCTTTCCAGGCATGTGGTGGATTTGGTGGGTTGGGTGGTTGATTTGCGTTTACGCCTGCCATGAGTCTGGGTGGAGAGTGAGGGGGTGAGCGAATAGGAGTATGAATAGGAGTGTGAGGAGTGTCCGGGCCTACTTGATTGAAAGGTTGTACAACTTCCTGTAAGGTTGTTTCTACAAGTTCTTCCAAATCCCCAACCAGCACTAAGTCTTCCAATATAGGACGATCTTTCCTTTTATATTCTCTTCTGGGAAATTCAGGAATAATTGGCAATCCTCCAATATTTTTCACGTATGGTGTGTCTTCTCATATCATTAAAAACTTCATTGTCGACAGAATACAAATTTTCTCTACCCCCCTCTTCAGGAATTGGATTGGAAAACAAACTGCTTCCTGAATTGTTACCGGTGGAATGATCTCAGGAAAACGGGTTTCCTCGGCCAGCCATGCGCTGGCAGCCCTCCTTCTAGCGCCAGAAACTGTTGAGGCCTAGAAAATCGCAGGCAACAATAGCAAGGGATTCTCCCCAGTCAATGTTCCCAACTAGCCCGTGACTGTTTGGTGTAGGGAATCCATCCGGTTTGCGATCCGGCTACCGTAGGTCAAGTAAGAAAAATAAAAGGTTTTACCGGTTGCGGCCTGATCCACCGTATATATTTTTGTATGTTTTGACTTAGAGGATGATATGCAAGTGCCTACTTAACATGCAGAGTAATAAAGAATGCAAGGAGTATTCACAATGTGATGCGCAGGTTCTTACCTCTCGTCTTAAACTCGCAAGCATCTAAATCACACACACAGCAAGAAAATAAATACTAACTAGGCTATCTCTAGAGAGCTAGATATTAATTCATGAGTAATGTAATATTGTTCACATGTTACGGCAAATCACAGATAGTTGTTCCTAGAACCAAACATATAAACATGAATAAAAGTATACACGACAAGATAGCTCATCAACAATTAAAACTTCCATTACTCATAGTGGAAAATATCACAGAATATACTAGAGAACATTCAGTCAAGAACATAGGTTCAGAAAGTTAGAATGCTCTCACAGTTAATGAAACACAGTCGAAAACGAAATAGTTCCCCTTCAACATTGTTCATTTTATCACATTGGAACATTCCACATAGCACCTTCTCCAACAGGTAAAATTTGCAATTTTTTATTGTAAAACGAAGTAGTTCCTCTTACAAACAATAGTTCACAAGTTTTTCCAGGGAAAAAGCCCCTGTAAACTCTAACTATCCTATATTTAAACCAAATCAGACAACCCCTTGGGCTGCCCCAACCGTGTGGCCTTTGGGCTCCTCAAAACCATCTAAGATCACCATTTTGTCTTTTCCGTGAGTATTCATGATTCACTTCATGCGTTACGTTTTCAAATTTCAACTTATGAGTACTTAACAAAGCGGGATCCGCTCGGTAACTGACGGATCTTTCCAAGCTTGGGATTTTATCATCATCGATTCTGCCTTGTCTTTTATTTGTCCTCCTTGAGATCCCATTGATTTCAGTACGAACTCTGCCTAACACTGTCCAGCCAATTTTCTGCTGCTTCGTCTCCCAGCTATGCCTTTTCGCAGTAGTAATTTGTAAAAATATCTTGAGTCCGTCTGCAACTAAACGACATTTATCATTAGTTAGGATTGCATTTTTTCAATAAACTCAAACAATATTAACAAACCGACTAGTCATCAAAAGAGTCCCTGTACTGCGCTCTCGTCATGGAAACCTTAACAAGCACCAGAACCACTGTCTCGCCCACACAGGAGTTTAAAACTCACAAAATGACGGGAAGAGAAAAACTTATCGACGGCTTAAAACATTAAAACCTCGGCCGGGTAGTCTTACTCACAGCCACATCAGCAGGTCTCGAACAGGCAACAGGCTCCGTGGGACCGTTAAGTCTATCGGAGTCGGAAGAGCTAGAACCTAAACTCTGGGCGGAAGAGTTCCCAGTCGGCGAGCAGAAAGACATCGACGTCGAAAAATTAGTGAGTTACACAGCTGCAAGGGCGAAGGAGGAAAGGCTACAGACAAAGCGACGAAAACCCGACAAAGCATCGGCAGGCAGAGTAGTTACATGGTGGATACCTAGTTTGCTTGGGAGCCGCAAGGGCAGAAAATGAACCGACTACAGCCTCCGATCCAAACCATAACTTTTGCTATGGCGCAATAACAACGTAAAACTTTAAGTGTTCGGAACAACTTAAGGTCTCGCAGCGGTCCAAAACTTGTTTCACTTCCAGAAAAGCGGCTTCACGGAAACCAAATACCCTGACTCAACTTCAACCAACCTTCGATAATATAAAAAAGTCAAATGATACAACGCGACATCGGAGAAGTCAATATCCTCTTGCAGAATAATCATCGTTCAGTTTCTGCAACGGAGGCTCCCTAAGGAAACATAGCTCTGATACGTTGTTTAAATGGCCTTCGAAACAGTGGCTAGCATGAGAAATAAGCTTCCAAGAACAAAGCAAGAAATCGCAGCTCAAAGGGAAACAAACCAAACTCTAAATTCCCCAGCCCACGACAATTTCAAACATAAGCAATTTTTCAAAAATCAAGAAGAGAGTTAACCTCAAAATAGTCCAAAATTAAAGCAAAACAAAAAGAGTTCATGGATCCAAATGATTCTAGGCAATGCTGAAAATTAACAAGGGGGTCCAAAATTTGAAAATTTGGGGAAACAGTTGCAGCTGCAACAGAACAATAGCCCCAGAGACTCCATTCAGACCAATGTTCCTTGCGGGTAGCCATGAAGGTTTAGTTTTGGACATACTCCAAGTACTCTCGAGTATATCTGGAGTCCACCCCTTCTCCTAATTTTAATCAACTCATATTTCACATTAACTTAAAATGTACCAAGAGGCAATTGCAAAACATTCACTCCAAGCACATGCAAGTACATTGATTATCTATTGACTCCAGTTTAAGGCACTGGCTATTTTCTTTCTATATATATATTGTGTCTCAGCATTGTGCTTTTGTGCACTCATTTTGTATCTTGTCATCTATGGTTGTTTATGGTTAAATTTCAAACTCCTAAGTAACTCATTCAATTTAACATCACCATACTAAATATTTTTTCCTTATTAACTTAATAGGGTCTACCCCCCTTGGATTTGTTAGGAGTTGAGCCTAAATGGAGGAGTCAAGAACAAGGTGACAGCCTTGACTCGAGACTTTCCCCCAAGGACACACCGAGTGGCTTGAATATTTCTGCCACGTGACCCAGGTGTGTGAAAGGCGGCAACACATAGAAGGTGTTATCTCCATCTACTTGTCATCTACTAGGTTATAAATCCTTATCCCTACACCAAGGGCCATCATAATTATCATTTTCCTTAGTTGTGGTGACAATGACTAAGCTTCTACGGTGTCCCCAAGCTTTTTATACCTTATGGGTCTTTCACCCTTTTACCTAAATTTGAATACTTTGCACCTTGTCAAAAATACTACAGAATTTTTGTACGATGATGGAACACTACAAGAGAACAAAATTTTCTCTCTCTCAACGTCATTTACTCAAACAATGGCATAGTATATAGAAAAAAATTATTAAATTTTCATTATCTACCTAATTTTCTAAAGCTTACTCCTATTTAGACTTGACCTACTAACTTGGATATAGATGTTATTCTTTTATTAATAATTGAACTACAATCTTCCATCACGTAGCAATCCAATCATTCCTTAAATAGTCATAATTCAAAACTCGAGTTTTTGTCTTATAATTATTATTGTCCATAACTTTAGGAATCTTGGAACACTTTCATTTTTGACACTCCTATAGTGATCAAATTTGACTAAAGAAGATGGAAACTATGCTTTTATCAATATTAACATTGTTTTTGGATAAACATGGATAATAGGTCATTATGAGTGATGTTATCTCTGAGTTTATAGGAATGTATGAAATTTTCGGTAAGGAAACTCAAGGATTTTTTAAAGTTTTGAAATGTTTGGTGCCTTTTTTCACATTCCACATTATGATGACTTAAGAAATCAACGCAATGGTCTAAAACTAGAAAAATGACATGTTCATGAGCAAAAGAGAGAATCATAAAGCTAAATACATTTCTATTTTTTATGTATCAATGGTAATATCTAAAAATCTAACAAAAAAATATTTCACCTAGTAGAGGGAAGAAGGAAACCTCCTACAAACATGACCATATAAGTTTTAAGTAAAAGTGAAAATAGATTCATAGAATCATGTTAATAAACGAGGTCAAAGTACAATTTATATTGTGTCAAAAAAAAAAGTATAACAAAATACAAAAACAAATAAAACATAAAAAAAATAATAAAAAAACCCTTTATTTGAACTGTAGACCTCAACCGTTTGATGCCCTTTGAACTCCGAGAGGCCATCTGGTCCCTCGACCTCGAACACTCGACCTCATTTCCTCTTTTTCGTGGTTGGACACAAGCTTATTTTCAAATTTGAGATGGTGGGGACTCAGCAATAGAGGTTTTCTTAAGGACAACACACTTGTACAAGAATCAAACCAGTTTGAAGAAGAAAGTAAATCTTTCAGAAATGATTTTGTGGCTCCATTATTTACCAATGTTTCATATACAAATCTGAATATTCAGGTGAATGATGCATCCAAAAAAGAATCGTGGGTGTGATACTACTTATGAAGGAGGGTGCAACTCTCACTTGCACCAGTCATATTCATTATCTAAGAAATAAGGAGTCTGTACCATCTTCAAAGCAACTCGTGGCTTCTATAGAGGGTGTTTTTCCATTTGGGAAGGACGCGGCCCCTTTGTGGACAAGCTTGGACACTAGATCCAACAACAGTCAATTCTTGGGAAGAAGAGAGACGATATTAGTGTTGGGTATTTCTGTTAGAAAATAGTGTACTAAGGACTGAATATATAATCTTTCTTATTGCAAAAGTGATCGATACAGGAAGTCAAGAATGGGGCATCTTCAGAGTTGGCTAGGGCCATTGGAGGGGAGAAAATGTACCTCATATTCATCATTGGACTTTGAGGAGGGACTATCCATGGGGGAATGGTCTGATAAGTTAGAGGGAGCATAGCATCCAAGTATAGGGAATCTAAATCATGACCTTCCTTAAAGAACATCTAAACCATTACAGAGATATTGTGGCCAAAGGGGGTGCATTCCACTGTGCTAAAGACAGCCACAAAACTACTGATATACCACTGCTATGTTTTCACAAATGGATGAGAAAGAGAGCTGTGGGCATTCTCTTCCCCCCATAGTTTGCTAGCTACAATAACAAGTGAAATTGAACTATAAGGAGAACTTTGAAGATGAAAGAGGCGTTGGGTATCAATAGTAACCTACAAGTCAGACCATACATTAAATAAGATTGTTAATTCTAAGTTTTTAAAGGTTGTCATAAAAGTCTAGAATTATTTCTTCTTTTTGCTTGACATGTAATCTTTGTTTTGATGATTGGGTATATTATTCTAGGATGCCAAAATTTGGTGTGTATGCAAACTATTTTACAAAAATCTAAATCCAGAGATTAATTAAACCCATCAACCATAATTAATAATTTATATCAACATCATATTCAAGTAATTAGTAGTCTTTAAACAATAATCATTAAATTGTTTGACGAAAGCATTAAGCCAAATACGTAAGCAGTGAACAAAAAAATTAGCCCATATCAAGCAATTGATCTATAAGGACAACTCTGTAGTTGAAAGAGGCGTTGGGTATCAATAGTAACCTGCAGGTCAGACCATACATCAAATCAGATTGTTAATACTAATTTTTTAAAGGTTGTCATAAAAGTCTAGAATTATTTATGTTATTTGTTTGACATGTAATATTTGTTTTGATGATTGGGTATATTATTCTGGGATGCCAAAATTTTGTGCGTATGCAAACTATTTTCCATAAATATAAAACCAGAGATACATTAAACCCATCAACTGTAATTAATAATTTATATCAACATCATATTCAAGTAATCAGTAGTCTCTCAACAATAATCATTAAAGTGTTTGATGAAATAATTAAGCCAAATATGTAAGCAATGAACAAAAAAATAGCGTAGATCAAGCAATGAACACTTCACACTTAGAATGTGGATGTTGAAGGAAACCAACTCCCAACAATCTGATTTCACTTTACAAAATGTGGTCATAAAGTAGGGCACCCTAATAACTACGCCAAATAGTTATAGGTATTCCTAGATTTAAGGATTTCTTTCCAACGAGTTAGGTTGTCAAAAAAACCCCAACATATAGCAATATCCTTCCTCATTTTATCTTTATGACAAATAATAATGCTACTAGTTGTTGTAGCACCCTCTCCCATTTATTCTTGTCCTTAGATCACTTTTTAAAAATGGAGCATTCTCTTCCTTCATGCTGGGTGACACCAATATTCCACAGATGGCCTCTCTAGAAACTACTTTTGCAACCACCAATCAATTTGAGGCATGTTAGGTCTATTTGGTGCACAAACTGAAGATGTTGTTGGAGAATTAGATGTTGGTAACCCCAAGAATCTTACCATATGGACAGATTTGACATAGTGTGTATATTATCCTTTTAGGAAATGATATATGTGATTCCAACTGTGTTTAAATACTTCTGCCAGAAGCCTTGGACCAATGGTGAATGCCATTTCAGAACACGATACTTTAGAGATAGAAAGATTATGAAACATGTAATGGTGACAATTTGTCATGCCACTTACCTACTCTACGTTTCTAATTTAATGTTCATAGCATCACTACTCAATTCTTACTTGACAAGCATGTGGGTTGGCCTGAAAATGATGTATTTTGGCACATTGGCATTGCCTTACAAACATAATAAACATATTTTTGTAGGGATTCTACATCATCTTTGGCAAAGTAATGTTCCATTTCCTTCCAAAATGACCTAGAACATGCAACATCGCTTGCATTAATAGCATCTTCAGAAGCCGCTACAATTTCTTCACTGGACCTTTATCTATTTTGCTTGCAAAGTCTAATGACATCCTATTTATTGTGCACCTGCATATAGTAAAGAATTTGTGACTAGATGAACCCTTTTTTATCAGAGACTAGTTTAACTTGTTTTCTATCTAGTAAGAAAACATCCTTGACTTAACCTACCCATTGACAGTTTCAATTCCTTTACAAATGAGATTTGGGATACCTCCATTTATGATGATAGAATATGCTACAAAATCTATTCATCCAATCCACATTTCAGATTTGAATCAAGGAAGGACCCCGCAAAATCAAATCTAAAAAAAAGGTCGTTGCTATTACAGATCCAAGTTGTGTCGGTAATTTAATAGTCCTCAAATATGTCACATGTGCAGGTCATCAAAAACATCAATAGTTAATATTCTAGAATGAAGAAACCCAAATTTTTCCCACAGATTTGTTGCAGGAAAGTGTCATGAATTTGCTTCTACAATCCTACATCCTACATTTAACCATGAAGATGAAATAAGTTAATAACTACAATATTGCTACTATTTCTCCTGTTGTACAATGATCAAATTCATTACAAATCCCCCACATTGTTTGTTCCTCTCCCTATGTTTTCCTTGACCTATAAGCCTAAGGAGAATTTGAAATGTGGAAGATGCGCCCAACACCATATTTGGCTAGGGAATTGGTATTCCCAATCAAAGAATCCCCGTGCAATGGATTTTCTAATTATCAACTCCAAGCATCTAACAAGTTTCAACTTTGAAACTTCTTTGTAGAAGTGAAGTAAGGAGTGTACTTCAATGATAATTTGGAAGGATGGAGTTTATTTTTCTTAAAAAATATGAGCATTCCTAGAAAATCAAATGCCCCATACCACCAATAGAGGAACTAACCTAATCTGCTTAAGGAAAATTCTAGTATACCACTCCTTGAGACAACCTTTGAGGGTAGGTTTCCTCCATAATGTTTTCAACCCCAACCAGACCTACACCTCTGTTCAAACTTGGTGTGGAAAGGAATAGTTTAAGAAAATTCACATTTTGAATCGTTGACAATCTTCTCCTTTTCCTTGATGGGACTGTCTCTGACTTGCTTAGTGAACTCAAGTGGCCCATATCTTAGAGGCTTCAACTTCATGGATGTCCCTTGTGTTCTTTCTTTTTCTCGTATAAAGCCTCATTCTGTGCTTAACATAAAAATTCATATTTGTTCTCTGTTGATCATTTCTGAGCGTATGTTATTGTGATCTGTGGATTACCAGCCCTGTGATATCTATAAATGATGTGTAAGGCACTGGTTAAAACAGTCCTATAGGTGACTGTGAGAAGAATAATGATAGCCCTTATTTCTTTGATCTCAGAATGATCAAGAATGTTTTCCAATTCATCCCACAATATAAGATTTCTCCCAGTACTAAGATCTCATAATGTGCTTTATGTAGTATATACTAGGGTGTATCAATCACTGGGATACGATGCTCAAATTTTTCTTTTTGGAATATATATGAAAAATGCATTGGAGGAAGCAAATGTATTTGTTGTTGGAGCAGGTGCTTTGGGATGTGAATTCTTAAACATTTCTGTATCATTCGGCCTTTCTTAATTTTTTCCAAAATCCTCCACCTTCTTCAAGTTTGATACAAGGAGAGGCATAACAACACTCACTAGCTACTAATGTGACAACTATATAGTAGCATTTTTTTCTTTATAAACTTCCTTTTTGGTTTATATTGGTTCAGAACCCAGGTCTATAGGCCCTAGGGCCATGGTTCTTCCTTCTCAAGTATTTTGGAGGAGATTAGGGTTTTTTATGATTTTGAGGATTGGTTAACACTACCAATTATTCCATTCTATATGAGATATATCATTTTTATTGTCTATTTTGTCTATATTATGATGTTTGGGAACACTGCCAATACCATTCTATTTGAGATATAGCCATTTTTTTTCTATTTTGTCTTATATCAGATTTAGAGATACGTTCTTTTCTATTTTACATGGAGTGAAATATTTGACAAAAAATTTCCAAGTAAAAATGTTTATTTGTAAGTTTTGGGTAGAAATTTGGGAAATTACTCATGATCTGAAATAGTTTCTAGTGTTTTCTGTGTTGGTGGTTGTCCTTTAGATTATTGAGGTTAAAGTTGAGAGGATTCATTATGATGTTTTATTCTAAATTTTAAACACAAATTTAGAGAAAAATGTTGTCCATAAGATAACTATAATTTTGAATTTTACCATAAATGATTTTGGCAATTGTGATTCTATAATATTGGATATTAGTATTTCTCATTTTTTACACATTGGTGTCTTTGAACGTTGGATGATTTCATCTTTAATTTCTTTGATTTGGGTTAATTGAGTCATATGTTGTTTTGTAGATTGTTATTTTTCTTTAAAAGTTTGGACTGCTCAAAATGTTGGTGCAGTGACTATTCTTGTTTCTGATGATCGGGAAGATCCATTGATAACTATAGATTGACCTGAAGAAGATACTTCAACAGCTGAATATCTGCAGAATATCACCATTCCTTCTTCTCTTATTGTGAAATAGCTCGGTGACAAACTAAAAGTAGCTACCAATAAGGGTGATATGGTTAATATTAATTTAGACTAGAGTGATTCTGTTCCTCACCCAGATGATCGGGTGGAGTATGAGTTGTGGACAAACAACAATTATTAATGTGGGGAAAAGTGTGATACCCAACTAGACTTTGCAAAGAATTTTAAAGGAGCTGCCGCAAATTCTTGAGAAAAATGGTTACACACAATTCACCCCTCACTAGATCACCTGGTACTATCCCCAAGAATTTACTATAAGTAAGCAGTGCAACGCTCAATGCATTAATCATGGAAGACACTGTGCACCTAATCCAGAACAAACTTTCAGTCGAGGGTGCAATGGTAAATATGTTGTACTTGAAAGTCTTAGGAAATTGTGTGTCTTCAAATTTGCAAATGAAAGTAATAGACCCTTTGTTTGGTGGGATTATGTCACTGATTTCCATATTAGGTGTCTGATGAAGGAGAAAAAGTGCAACAAGGAATGTGTAGAAAATGTGATCCAGTCTCTAGGTGTTTTTCTTTCTATTATTCATAGTAATTTTAAAGCAGTTCAAGACTTACAAGTTATGACTACTCTTCCTTTAGTGAGTATTAGTTTGTACTATTCTAGAATATACCTAAAGGTGCAGGTGATCATTATTAGTTGATTGGTTCAATGGAAGCACATTTTTTGGCCAGGTTTGGATTTCAAGAAGATAGAAAAAAGCATGGGGGATCCAACTGTAGATGCAAATAACCCTGTCTTGAAACAAGAGCAAGATGCATAGGTTAGAATAGAATCTAGATGTATTCCATTTGTCACTTTACATTTTATCTGAGAGTTGTGATCATAGAATCTTTTGCTATCATTTGTTCCATATTTGTTAAATCTTGTTGGTATGGTTTATGAGGTCAACATCTATGATGTGTCCATGTTGTCATTCATTCCCTTAGGATTATAGAGGCTATGTGTTATTGAAAGTTCATGGTGTTATACTTTTCATAGGTTGGAAATGGATCTCGAGGTGATTTCACTATTTTCCCACACTTATTATTAACAATAGATACTATAGAGGTTGGCATCCTTTCTTCATATACATTCTATCTTTTACAAATGCAAGAATAAAATGCACCAAACTAACATCCTTCTAAATCTAATCACATGAAAATTGGACAAGGGGGTTGTCTTGAAGGAAATTTGTGCAAGATTTCAGTAAAATATTGATCCAACTGTTTGCTTGAGGGAAGGTGATTTTCTTTATGGGTGGATGAATTCTAGTTGCATAGCTATATACCTTGAATTTTCAGGAATAAGGCATTTTAAAATCCATTATTAAATGCATGGAAGTAACTTTTTTTGTTTCCCAAACCAGATATGGAAACAAATGAATCTTTAAAAAATAATGGTGGTTGCTGGAAAGATAAGAAGGAAAACATAACCGCCTGCAAGGTATACTAGATGCTTTAACCAAAGGATATAAATATGTTGTGTTTCTGTGGGAGGACTCACCTGAAACATTAAATTGTAGCATTATGAATATGAATTGTTTGCTATTTTTTGTAGGATACTTTTTGGGGTAGGGTTTGTGAGTGCCCTTTGGTTGATGGTGTTCAATTTATGGGAGATGGTTATTCTAACTATGAAGGTAAACCTGATCTGTTTTAAATTCCTGTTGTTTCATTATTGTCTCATAGTAGAAAATTCACAATTCACGTTTTGTTCTTTGTGTTGTTTCATCGTAATGATTTTTGAAGTTCTGTTTTTCCTTGTTCAATATGTTTTTATCATTTATTTACTATTTGATGGGATTAGTTCCGGCATACATTTTTTTTTTTTTGAAATGGAATGCTGATAGTAACAATCCACATGATTTTCAATGATGTCAATTCATATGGTTTCTTTTGATTTTAAATTTATACAATTTGATTTTATTGAGACTTACAAGTTGTTCCATACAAAATTCATATTATATTCATCACATTAGATGTGTGTGTGTGAAAGAAAGTGTGAGATAGAATAGTGGGAAAAAGAAACCAATGGGATAGAGAGAGACGCAATGATTTGAACTGGTTGTGAAGGTGCAGGGGGACAAGGGTGTCATGCACTCTTACATGTTAATATAGATAACAATGTAAAAATTAATCAAGTAGTAATATAGAAATTAAATTACAATATACCAAAATCAATCTAAAATTCTTGACACTAAGTCTCAAATTAAGAGATCAAAAGTCATCCAACTCTCAAGAGCCTATTGAGACAATATTTTTTAGGAGACTAAATTCTATATTGTTGGGTGTGAGATGAAGTATGCAGGAAGAAGTTGGTAATGCGTTGTTCCATCCTAACAATCCCTCCCTGATTTTGTATCAATTTTTAACCATGCCTCTATTGAGGTTTACAAGGGTGCCTCTATTTAAGTTTACAAAGGTGGAAAAAATCAAAAAATGTGTTCACAATCAATGGGGGGACTCAAAACTTGGTCAATACAATGTTGAAAGTGAATTTTTTTCTTTCTTTACAATAGTCCTGTAAAACATGAGTATCAGTAATTTATTTACATAAGTAATTTTGAAAAACTCAACTACAGAACTAACCTTACAGCTATAAAAATATTTGGGTGTGAGTAGGCATCAAATAAATGGATCTTAGGATCAATATATTGCAATGGAGGGAGAATTGATGCCATTTGTGAGTGGAAAGGGCAGTGTACTACTTATGAATCCTAGAACTTAGAAGGTTAGATATGAAAAGTCTCTTGTTTTGGAAAATTGAAAGTTGTAACCTTTGTTTTCTCAATATTGGTTGTTAGTTATTTATTAGTACAAAAGTAATGAAGGAAGCCTAGTTGATTCTACAACTACAAGCCCTCAATTGTATAATGTAGAAGCCCCAAATCATCAGCATATAGGAAGTTGTGAATAATTATATTAAGAGGGAAACAACCATAATTTGGTGCTATATTGGCCTGACCATAACCCTCTTGCCGAATTGGGTATAAGCTAAATCAAGGAGGGGAGATGGGACACCTGTGTTTCTGTCCAGTGGTGCTGAAAATGTTATGTATGAGCCTTCTTGTTTTGTGAATATGCACCATTAGTTGTGTAGAGTGACATGAGAAAAATATGAAACCTGTCTTGAATCCCCAACCTGATGCAACCAATCAAACAAAGGTTTACTTGGAATTATGTTAGTTTTCTCAAAGGTCAATGACACAGATGGATAGAGCCTTGTTGAACAGATATTTCTTAAATAATGGCTCCTAACTTGAATCCAATTAATGGCATGATAGCTTCTACAGAAGCTTGCTTGTCCTTTTTACCAAAAGATTTATTTCTGTAGTAAATTTCAAATGTAAGTGAATGAGTGTCTTTTTATGCTAAATAATGCAAAAAATTATGTTATATATATAAATTGAATACTTATTTATAGATTTGCACTGGATGTCTTTGTATGAGTTAAGTAACTTTATGTCGTGATTTTTCTCCTTGAAGAAAAGTACCTGTTGACCTACATTAAGAAATATAATAAGAGTTTGTTTTATTTTATTTTACTAGTAAGTATTTCAGATACTTATTTGAAAATGATATTGATATCAAGTGTGAAGCAGAGCACATAATAAATAAATGAAATAAATCACCCTCCAACAATTCTTGGTGTTTGTGAACATGTATTCACTGGAGGATATACTTAAATTTTACCATCTTCGATTTCAAGATTCCCATATCCATAACTTATTTTTTCTTTCTTTGTTTGCTTGGAACAAAGAAATTGAAATTTTATGATCAACTAAAGTCTAATATTGGGTAATACATATGCAGTGTGTCTTCTTTGGCCTGGTTCATGTCTAACCAGGAAACAAGTTTTGTGACTTTAGGTCAACGTGTCCTGGAAAATCCTTTAAAGTAAGTTAAAATTTGTTGTTATTTCCTTTTTTCCCTCTTCTAATACTGTTTATATTTTTGTTTGCATTTAAAATGTTATTTTGTGACTGGATGGTTAAACCTGATATGGAATTCCATTCTTTGGTTTTATGTGGATTCTTGGTATTTCAGGGTTCGTATGCATTATGGACATCCAGATGTTTTTTATAGGATTTTTCATATCACATGAGGAGGCATAAGAAAGGAATCTCGAGTCATTAATATCAGTGAATATTATTATGCAGGTATTGTTGACTTTTCAGTAGGAAACGCATTTTTGTGCTTTCGAATTTTAACCTGTTACTACAAACTGCATTTTCCAAGAAGGATTCATTTTTATTATAGAAAGATCTCATCAATAATCTTACAAACCTATAATAATTTAGAAACAATTACATGAGAAGTACTCTGCATATCCTTTGAGCAACTATATGAAGTCATGGGTCTTCAATACATGCTTTCTTGGACTATACCTCTTTGATGCATAGTGTGTGGAAATTGAACCCAGTGTTAGAACAATTACACTCACATCAATTGCCAATTACACATGCAAAATTACTCACAAAAGAGACTTACTATGGAGCTGAACACTAAACTGTATTGAATAAGTGTACAATATCCAACCCTATGAAGTCATAGGCTGCCACAATAAATAATTACATGAGGGATTCGAATGCATGAAGATGCCATTCGAATCTAGTCAAAAGAAAGCTTACTAAATCTAAGCAAATCCCCCATAGGTGCATAAAGCAGTTTCCAAAACTGTCTAGGAGCTCACGAATTGGAAAAATAAATTAGGCAAGATAATAGTGGATGGAAGGACAACTCATACATGCTTTTCATAGGAGAAAAGAGTGGAGGATGTGGAGGACAAAAAACAAGTTAACTTCACATAGTCAAACTTTCCCAATTGCCTTAAAACACTGAAAAAGCAGGCAATAAAGCAGAAAAAGCAGACATGCGCTAGGGAAGCCAGGAATAAAGAAGATTTGATTCCAGGAGGTTTCCCAAGCACTCCATGACTCAAAATTGGCAAGTTTGACCACTATGGAAGTGTAGATGACAACTTGCATAAGGTGGAATATGGAAACTAGGCAAATAAGACTAAAATGGATTAATTAATGTCTAAGGTAGCTAACTATGGGTTGATTATTCTAACACCCCCCCTTAATCCTGACTTATGAGTAATATATCAGAAAATTATAGGGCCTAGCAACAAGGCTTAGTCACCCTTTACATACTGCATGTCCATTTAACCAAGGAAAGAGGCAAAAACCCAGTGGGAAAATCCTCCCTTAAACATGGACTATAAAACAAAATTTGGAAATCTTGTCATCACTCATGCTTCACAGCATGATCAGCAATCCCCAGCAGTTATTTGAGATTGCTGAATGTCTTCTCACAAAAAACTTTCGTGAAGATATTA
>LPNX010935458.1:335480-378573 GCA_001517045.1 Pseudotsuga menziesii | reverse complement strand
TTCTGAGATTGATCCATAGCTCAGAAATTGTCCCGTTAGTCAGCAGAATGCTCCCAGTCAATGATGTCGAACCTGCAAAACAAATTGGAAGGAGAGAAATAGATCTACAAAGGCTCTGATACCATGTGGAAAATGAACCTGGTGTTAGAACAATTACACTCACATCAATTTCCAATTGCACGTGCAAAATTACTCACAAAAGAGACTGAATATGGAGCTGAACACTAAACTGTATTGAATAAGTGTACAATAGCCAACCCTATGAAGTCATAGGCTTCCACAATAAATAATTACATGAGGGATTCGGATGCATGAAGATGCCATTCAAATCTAGTCAAAAGCAGGCTTACTAAATCTAAGCAAATCCCCCATAGGTGCATAAAGCAATTTCCAAAACTGTCTAGAAGCTCACGAATTGGAAAAATCAATTAGGAAAGATAATAGTGGATGGAAGGACAACTTATACATGTTTTTCATAGGAGAAAAGAGTGGAGGATGTGGAGGACAAAAAACAAGTTAACTTCACCTAGTCAAACTTTCCCAATTGCCTTAAAATACTGAAAAAGTAGGCAATAAAGCAAAAAAAGCAGACATGCACTAGGGAGGCAAGGAATAAAGCATATTTGATTCCAGGAGGTTTCCCAAGCGCTCCATGACTCAAAATTGGCAAGTTTGACCACTATGGATGGGTAGATGACAACTTGCATAAGGTGGAATATGGAAACTAGGCAAATAAGACAAAAATGGATTAATTAATGTCTATGGTAGCTAACTATGGGTTGATTATTCTAACATAGTGATATGGATAAGCTTCATTTTTTTGTTCTATCCAAAGGGATCCACATTTTATGCATTCTAAATAATAAGTGAAAATTGTTCCAATGTTTTTTAAAACAGTAATGGGTATTTAATAAATAAATACTCTCTATATTGATAGACTCCTTAAATAAAGTAACTTGGTTGACCCCACCTTATTGTGTTACCACGCTAATATAAGTCTCTGAGTAGGTGGTAAGTATTTTATCTGTAACCAGGGTTCAAATTCCTGACATCTTTAACTTTGGACTTCTGCGGTACTTCTCTAACTTTGACATCCATGTTTCCACATTCTATAAGTTATCTTCAGCCACTCCAACAGAGCTAATATTGTTGTACTCAAGTAGGTTGTGCTCTTATGGAAACAATTCTATCTTAAATTGGATGGAATCATTTGCATTATGAATCATCCTTAATTACTTGATGCTTGTTTTATGTGTTCTTGACCAATTTTGATATAGCAAGGGCCACTTTTACTGTTATTTCAATATAAAAGTCAATACATGAAAACTTCTGTCTTTATTGTTATTTCAATATAAGAGTCAATACATGAAAACTTCTTTTGTTTGTTGATTCAATGTTGTATCCTTTTCGAGTTCATGAGATTTCTCTTATCATATCTTTGTAATTTTCCTAACCCTAACACAATTCTTAGAAATTTCTTAACTCTTTACATATTTGTTAAAGTCATAAGAGGACCTTTTCCATTATTTTGTTGTTGTTTTAGATCTTAATAAAAAAATGATCAAGAGCGTCAATTTCTTGCAGTAGACCTCATACGTGAGTAATCAAAAGATTGTTATTGGCCATTCATGAAAGTAGACATGGAATAGATATCTAAATACATAATACCAAAATGTGGTTTCTTGTGATTGTGATAAACCTATTTCATAAACTTGTCTCTAAAGTTGTTTTCTTGTAAACTGCAGAAGCATATTTATCAGGTGTAGAGCCTATGATGCAAAAGATCCGAAGTGAGATTTGACATGTGGATGCACAAATATTGGCAGTAGTTCGCCAACAGGTTTGTATGGTCTTTCAAGCATTTAGTACATTTTAAGCAACTTCATGTTCTTAACTACTCTTGCTCTCTTTGCACTTCATATGAACCTGCAGCATGTAGCCAGAACCTTATTTTTGTTGTTCAAGTATGAATCCATATATATTTTCTTATATGGAGTCCGTAAAAATTTTCTAACTCATGGTAAGCAGATTCTACAATGTAATACAATTCCTACAGAAAACCAAAAAAGTAGAAGAACTAAGAACATATCAAAATAGCTCTCTAATAAATGCTAGAATCTATAAACACATGATGTAGAAAACAATAAACAAAATTCAATAGACAACTGGTAGAAATTGTCACAGCTTTTATTAATTTTGAACATGAAAAAATATGCTACAAGGAAATACCCCTATACTGCTAGCTGCTAGAGTCAAGACTCGATGAATGAGTCTATACCCCCTCCCTCTCTCTTATATATCTGAGAAGGGAATAATAGGGTTTACAAAAGTAGATTTGCATGTGACTCAAACTCATAAATATAATTTACTTGATCCTAAGTCAGAATCAGAAAAATAATTTGCTTTATCCTAAGTCAAACTCAGAAATAGGAAATGCTAAAAATAAAACCAAACTAAATTTTAATTTCTTGTGATTCATGTCTATGTTCCACTGGTGGCACTGGCACATGCCTCTAAGATTATTTTATGTTGCACATGCCTCATCTAAGGCTTGCTGGAAGGTGCATGCATGTGCCCTCTCCCTCTATAATTGAGTGATGTACCTCCTCCTTGAGAACTTTGATGCACCATGTCTATCTTATACGGTGCTGCTGAACAGGTGCCCAGATCTGCTGTTGCTATTGTTAGTGATACACTCACTAAAAATCTGGACCAGTGGTAATATTTCTTCCATGTCACTTCGTAATCCTTCCACTGTCTACATGGAACTAGAAAAGCATCTACTAGAGAAAGTAGAAATACAAGAACTGTTTCACAGTTCTTAAAAAAGAGGAGAAAATAATAAAGCAATTCCAAACCTTAACACATTAAAGAACTAGTTTGAGGAAAATCAAACAACACTATTCTCATATATAAGGATATTGGGAGTAGAGCTTCATGGTTTTCATGTCACATACATAGAGATGTTTCAATGAAACATATGCCTCACTTCATATGAATCTGCAGCATTTAGCTAAAACATTATTTTTGCTGTTCACAAGGACACCTAGTCCTATATATACTTTCTTATATGAACTAGTGGAAATATTTGTTCCTCTTAAGCCTTCCATTCTATACATGGAGCTAGCATGTACAAAAGAAATTAGAAATACAAGAACTGTCCAGCACTTCTAAAAAATGGGGAGAGAATAACGAAACAATTCCAAAATTAGACGCAATAAATAAATAGTTCAAGACAAATCAAACACCGCTATTCATTAATATATGGACACTGAGAGGATTAAAGCTTCAAATTCTGATGTTACAATGAATTCTACAATAATTATCTGCAAGAAAGTCATTGATCCCATGATTTCATAAAATGGGTTGTTAGTAGTTATTGTTGGAGATATTTTGCCAAGGATTGGAGGAAATACATTGGTGCTAGCAAAATGTTGTATCGAAGTTTGCAAGAAAATGCATACATGCCAAATAGGCAGTCTAGCAAAAATATGCTTGTTAAATATGTGTTACTTACACATCATGCAATATGAAGGGTTCAACTGAACTTTACGACAGGGAAACATCACTCATCATGAATACATTCAGGTAGTTGTTTATCTGTAATATTTTATTGTTTTCCTTTCCATTTATGCACATTTTCCTATGTTAAGAATGAACCTGTAAATTTGACATTGCAACAGGTTGGAAAGGGATGATATGTTGGACTAAACCAAATTGATTTGTTTGAGGGTAAAGTAGCCGGTGGAAATGGAGAACAGGTTCTCAGAAGAGATATGTATAGACTTGGACAGCTCGACTTTTTGAGAATGTTGTCCTTCTACTTCACTATTGTTGGATTTTATGTTTTTATGATGGTTAGTAATGAGTTATTTTCTGTAACACATTACTTTTGGAATTGTTTATGGTTTCATGATGAAGTTCTATGAAAGAGGACTTGTAATTAGTAAACCAATTGGTAATGGAACATAATAAGTGTTTGTTGTACCACTTTGAAATTTTGATTTGATTTGTACAAAAGAATATGATAATTGTTGTTGCATTACATTGGAAAATTGTTTCATAACAAGTTTTGGATTCATATTAGGCCAAGAATATTCCAAGTTCACAGCTTTTCTTGCTTGAAGAAATTCATTCATAAGTTTTTTTCTTGGGCATTAATGACCATGTGTTTTCTTGTACGATAAAGATATTTTCATGGGTTAAAATCATTGCCATAATTTCTGCAAGTAAAGCATTAATAAATTGATTTCATGGGGAGAAATCGTAGTGCATAATGCCTACAATACAACCCAACAAGCAAGTGATCTCACGGAGGTAGAAACTTTGCCTGTATTGATTAAGAATGTAGCCTTCCACGCAACCATTCAAAGTGTTTGAAGAAATGCTTCAACCAACCAACACATTATTGAAAAATGTCATAGGCATAAAATACAATCATGTGTTTTCCTTGTGAATGGTGTATTTCCTTTTCCAACATAAATTTGGGTGGGAAATGGTTGTGGACTTAATTCAAGACATTTTTGGGCATGCAATATCTTGACCTTGGATGTACTTACCTTTCTTCCTATAGATAATTGTGACATCAATACCTTTATATGGTAAAATCACTCCCCACAAACACTTCATAATATTGATGGTTATGATCCTATGAAAATGTTTTTGGTTGTGAGATGAAATCAATCTTATTCATATCCTTTCATTGCAAGAAATATTGCTTATAGTGGCACTGAAATAGTACAAGCATTCCAGTATCTTCCCCTTGTCTTCTTTGAAGTATTTCTTCTACATTTTTTTGTTATATATGTTGGATTTGAAAATAGTTCTGTTAGTATCATTTGATTTTAATAAATCTTACTTAGAGTGGCACTCAAATAACAAAAGCATGCCAATATTTTCTATGAGTATTCTTATATAATTTTTGTAAATGTTGTATTTTGGTTGAAATACATTGTTCGAGACAACTTAGAAGTTTAAAAACTTGATCATTGCATGGAGAGTAACTATAACAATGCAATTAAATTGTTTACTCAAGGGGGAGATTGGATTGTCAAACACACTAATGCTTGGATTAGTTATCATCGAAAATATTTGTTTATGTAGAATGTGATGAATTAACATACAAAATAATGATTATGAAGTTACTATAGATACATAATGCCTTACCTTGTAATAGTCCTTCAAGTATTTCAAATGCATTTATTGAGTGCAAAAATGACTTGAACGGCTAGTACATGGTACGCCGTTATAGATCTATAATAATTTGATAATCATTACTTTGTATGCTTGAATGATGAAAAACTTGTTTGAATATCATCATTATCAAGCAATAACAACTTCTTATAGGGTGTTATCTCAATGGTAGATAACCTACCTAATTATAGGAAGGAGGTTGGTGGTTTGATTCCTCCGTACCCTATCATAAATTTGTGACTACGAAAATGACTAAATTCGCATATATACGACTATTAGTAGCTAATTTCTTGTATCTTATAGAACGAATAATGTTTATTCATATTTATCTTAGTCATTAATATGTTATCATCTAGTAGTTTATTTAGTCGTATATTTGGTCATTAATTGCTACGATCAGTGACTAAATCCATGACTAAATCAATGACTATCAATGACTAAATCATTGAATATCAATGACTAATAAGTCAAGCTATTGATGACTAAGTGAAATACGACTAAGTTAGTCAAGCTATAAGATAGTGGAATTAGCTATTATTAGTCGTTGACTCAAAAATAGTCGTTTATAGCTAGATTTTAGTCATTAATTTCTCATTTTGTACTACTGTTACCTCCTCAAAGAAAACTTTTCCAATGCAAATGGACCTACAAAACTAAACTAGCAGTAGAAGGATTTACTACCAAGTACAATCCTTGGTTAGTTGCAAATGGGTATTAACAATTTCATGGGTTGGACTACAATGAAACATTCGCTCTTGTTTCAAAAATGGACACCATAAGGATGGGTTTGGCCATTGCATCTTTGAATAAATGGGAGGTACAATAATGTTAATCATGGATGTGAAGAGTTCATTCCTCCATGGTGACTTGGAAGATGAGATCCACATGCGACAGCGTGAGGGGCACACTAAATATTCCTCCTTTGTATGGGCTCAAGCAAGCCCTAAGGGCATGGTATGCCAAGATGGATTCCTTCTTACTGTCACAGAAGTTGGAAAGGTGCAAGTATGACTGCAATGTCTACATGTAGCAAAAGGAAGGTTTATTACTATTAATTGTATTGTATGTTGATGACTTGCACATTACCAGTGGTTTAGCTGTTGATTTGAGGGACATCAAACCAGATTTGAGCAAGTCAGTCTAAATGACAGATCTAGGGAAGCTAAAGTAGTTTATTGTCCTTGAAGTGAATAAAAAATATTTGGGGATCATGATTACTCGATCTAGATACATATGATATTTTCTCAAAATATTCCATATGACTGATTGCAATGGAGAATCCTTCCCCTTCTTATCTGGAATCATATTGGAAACAGGTGGTTTGTTGTCCTATACCTTCCTTCATGTCTCAACCCGAGGTTCAACAACAACAAAATACCAATAAACCACCACAAGACATCGGTCCGACAGAGCTAGCTCAGTCGACAACACCCACGAGGCAGGCACAATCTCACCCGAGATATCTTAATGTGCAACTGCCAAAACCATGTTTCCATAGTTGGTGAGGGATTATAATACCTTGGAGAGCGGCCAAGGAGATTGACAAATACAGACGGATGGAGTCTCTTACTATGCGACAAAGGTGCAACTTTGTTCCACAACAGACGCATGACACAACCTTGTCCTTAACCACTTAACAACTGGCACAACTGTGCGACACAGTTGATTCCTTTCGTATAATGAACAGTGTGCGACTTATATTATAGCTTAGCAGATTAACCATGAAATCATTCATAACATGTCAATAATTATTTAAACATTCATTCATTTATTGATTGGAAATATCACAACATACATTCAATGGTAACTATAACAATACCAAGTAATAAAACACTCAACATTCACATAAGAATTCAATCACTCAACATAGGAAATAACGTGGAAACCCTTCTGGGAAAAACCACCAAGGTGCTCTTCATCTGGCATGAGAAATATAGGTATCACCTTGCATTCTACAACTTATAGACTGTTCTTAAGATACCTCTTTTACTCAACTCTTATTTCTCTCACTCTCTCTGGTTTATTCTCCTATCTACTCGTACTAATCTGCACATAGCCTGGATCGACTCTTATACTTTATTGTATGCACACTCAACTACAGATCTGTGGCTCAACAACCTTCTAATTCTACTAGACCCGCCTTCTGAGTCTACAATGAACTAACAAATTCCTCTAGATAACTCTTCAAGATAATAACAAACAATACTGAAGCTAACCCTTATACAGAGTGGGTTCCTCCTATTTATAGTATTTATAAGACCGCACATGGTCGACTGAGTACATATCAGTTATTATAGATGCAAGTAGCTAAAAAATATATTATATTACATTAATCCTAACCCATACCTAGCCGTAAAATTCCTGCATTACATTAACCACGGCCATAACTAGTCATGGAAATGTCTTTCAGTCAGTCTGTACAGGTCATAACTAGCCGCAAAATTTTCCTTTAGTCTTCTGTCGGTTTGTCCTTCTACAGTCTTCCTTGAATTTCAACTGCTTTGCTTTAACTCTTATACCTGCTTCTTCCATCGACTCAGATCTTCCTTTCCTTGTTGCATCGATCCTCGTCGCAGCTTCCTGATCTGGGCTCACACTTCTTCCTTTACCTACTTTTTGTCATTGTACGCCCACCTTTCCTCTTGTGCACTTTTATTGGCCCAACAGACCCCCAACACTCACATATGGATCATCCCAAGACACTAACGAAAAACGATTCCTCTGCAAAATTTAGTGTTCTACAAAACTCATGCCTCTAGCGTAGGTTGCACCACAGGACCAACCTTGCCCTGAAACTCCTGCAAAATTTGCTTCACCCATACAATATGCACGTTGACCTCCTCATCTTGCAAATCCAAATGTTCCACATGGTCGAAATTGATATTTTCTGACGGTCCTGCTTCTAATGACTACGTGATGTGTTGAAGCTTCTCTTGTACATGCTAAATAAGGCATGTAACTAGCACTGCTTTCGAGTCGTGTGCTGCTACTTCATCATTCCTAGTCTGCTCTTGGTTGCAGAGAGATTGGAATTCCTGTTGGGGATGCTTTACCTCATCAATCTTTGTAACCTTCTCCTTAAGCGGCAACATTTTCATCTCTACCTTTCTCATAGTGATCTTCTCATCAGCTTGCCACTCATCTTCCTTGATATTCTCCATAATCTCATCCTCCGGAAGTGCTTCCCACATCATTGAAATGGATTCATCTACCTCATTGCAGAGTTTTTCTCCTTGGTTTATCCTCGTAACAGCCTCAGATGTTGTTTTGTTGCGCTCTTCAACCACCTCAGGAGGTGTGCTTGGTGTTTGTCGCACTTGTAACTCCTCGACCTATTTCCTCAGGTCTATAGAAATCTAGGATAAGCATGCTACCTTAGCGGACGTGTCTGTATCTTCTTGGCCTTCTTCTAAAGGAACCTCTGTGATGGAGCTCTTGATGGCTTCAGCAAGTGTAATTCGGCTATGTTCTCTGGCCTCAGTTTCTTGCTCCTTTTCTCAAAGGATAGTCTTCCGATCTTTTGCCTTTATTTTCTTCTTGGTTTCCTGATAGGCAAGAGAATTCTCATGGATTCGTATCTCAGTTGCAACCATATGTTGCACAACATAGAATTCAGTTAGCGTAAGTTTAGAGAAGTCCATATATAGCATTTCAAGACCGTGGACAACATTATCAAACTCAAGTGTCCCCGTATCCATTACTCGTTCTTGGATATCTATTTTCATCGGTGGAAATAGTAGCGGTGTTATTAGTGTGTCATTAGGGTCCACGTCGTAAGTATAAGCCTCAATTGTTCTTTTGATCTCATTGATAGCCTCATTCAAGACATTGATATGGTCCTCCAGTTTGTCGGTCAGTCGCAACTACTTCTTACTTATTCCTTTCAAGCTGGACTTTGCAACCTCTACAATGGCTTTGGACAAGAAGCTTGTGTCCTCCTCAGCTAAGTTGACTATGTTAGCTGATTTGTCCACTTTCCTCTTCTTGCGTTGCGTCTGATGCGCCTCTTCTTGGGCCTTCTTCACGTCCTCATCAGTAGTTGTGCCTTTGGATTCATCGTCATCATCATCATATTTTCTTGTCTCATTATTGTCATCATCAAATCTTGGTGACCGATTGTCTTTCTCGTTGCCACCGTCATTTCCTTACCCATAATCTTGGTCATGACCCTGACCATTCCCTTGGTCGTTTCCTTGGCCCTCACCTTAGCCACTTCCTTGGTCATATCCTCCCTATTTTCCTCCTTAATCCATCTACTCCTCGACTGGGCCTCCCCATTCTGTCGACTAGTCCCAGATGACTGCATCCACATCGGCGTCAGTGTTCATAAATCCCACCTGGTGCGCTTTCTTGGTCGGGTCCTTATGTGGCTCTAAGATAACATTGTGGAAACCACCTTATAAGTTTATGAATGCCTTGTATTTCTGCACCGTCGTGGCCCTTAATCTGTGTGACTACCTTACTACACTGTGCAGTGCCTCGTCGTGTAGAAAGAACTCAATTTTATTATCAGTCTGGTGAATCTTGTCCTTCTTGTTCTCCCAGAGGTTATGATACTTTGCGCCAAGGCAAAGAACTAGGACATCCATTGGCTAGTAGTCCACTGGGTCAGACCATAGAACAAAGGAAAGCAGAATGAGAAACCAAGAGTAGTGGAACTTAGCTTTAGACTCCTCTTGTACCTACTCTACATCCTCTATGAGCTCATTCAACAAGAACTACAACTAGTTAAAGATTACGCTCGCCATGCATTGCTTTACGATGTTTATCACCCTGACGGTGCACTCAGTGGGTCTTATCTTGCGCAACAACTTGCAAGATAATATTTTTGCTACAAACCTTACCATGTTGTCCTCTATAGGGTCAATGAGGAATTCCCTACCAACGCACTGAAGCTGATATTTCTACTTCATCTTGGTCATATCTCAGCTTAGACATAGATACGGCGTAGGGTCTCCTCCTAGCTTCGGCAGAACCGTTATTGACAAGACGAGATCGACGTCGACAAGGTATGGTCGATCGAGCCATAAACATCCTCGGTGAAAAAATACGAGGATTTTTTTCACATATGTAGTTACATGCATGTTGTTCCCAAAGTGCGACATGAGAAGCAAATTTAGCAAGCCCGCGCTTTCGACACCGTTGGCCCCCTCCATTGGTACTAATATCTGGGGATCAGGAGGCATGGCTAGAAGCATAACCATGTATTTTTTCCTTTCCAATCCCACCTTCTTGAGGGTGTCAACATCCTTGAACTACATCTTGGCCAACTTTGGCAGTATGTCCATCAACAGGGGTACACCATTATGGATCTGAGGTGTCACTAAGGAGGTGTGCGCTTTCTTTGGGAGCTTCACCTCCTTCGCGTCGGCTCTCCTTGGTTGAACATAATTTGGAAATTTCTCCTCTTCCTTAGTGGCACCAGCGTCTCTTTAGAGTGGTGATTCTGGTGTGTCCTCTTCTGGAATGTCCTCAACAGGCATATCCGCAACGGACTTAGCCTTTTGTTTCTTTGATATATTCATCCTGGATTATTCTGGAGCATCTCTCAAAGGCATGGCTAGTCATGGACTTGCAACTGGTGGATTGATAGGTGGATTCAGAATGGGGCCCAATCTAGAGGCTGGAACACAGCTCGAACTGGGCACAAGAACGGTATGCGGGTTTCTTCATACCATTGTATCTAGTTCTTATTCTGGTTGTTGTACTTCTGGAAATGCGATTTCTTCTTCGAACAGACATAGCAAGGCGATAGTTATGTCTGATAATTCACTAGCGCTGGAAATATCTGTGACCATTGGTTTTGGCTTACTATGCCACATGCTTCGGCTCTAGTAACTATCGAATCTGGTTCTCTCTTTCTCTCTCTGTGTACGTAAAATAATTCTTGGTGATGAAGCCTTGTATTTATAAAGGTGCGCTCATACCTCATGTGATCATTTCATGACAGATCGACATCATGTCAATCACATGGCAAGGCCTTCTCAGGTAATGACAAAACTTTTGCAATGCGTATACCATGGAAAGACCTTCTCTTTCTGTCATCGTGTAATTGTTCTTTGTCGTCGACAGTTTTCTGCTAGCAAAAGAAATAGGGTGGTCAAGTGCACCCTCACCTGGTTGTGTTAAGACAATGTCGAGCGCAACAGTTGATGCGTCGACATGAACGTGGAACTCCTTCTTCCAGTACGGGAATACAAGTATTAGCACAGTGGCCATCTTGTTTTTTAACTTATCCAAGATTTCCTGCCATGGTTCCATCCAATAAATCTTTCCATCTTTCTTTAACAGCTTCCCCATAGGTTCAGTGATCTCGACATACCCTCTGATGAACTTCCTACGGTAGCATGTATGTCCTAATACTGATATGAGTTGCATGACTAATGTAGGTGGTGGTATGTCAAGGATAATGGAAACTGTCGTTGGGTCAACAAAAATACCATCGCGACACACGATGTGACCCAAAAACACACCAAATGGTGGACAAAAAAATATTTCTTTGAATCTGATACTGGAGACAGCATCCCAACATCATGCACAAACTCTTAATATGGTCTCTTGCTAGAACAAACACAGTCCAATCATCAAATTAGACCTCAAAAATTTTATTAATAAAATATTTAAAAGTAGAAATTACTATTTTCGAAAAAATAGTAGGTGCATTCTTCAATCCAAAGGGCATTACCATATATTGGTAGCATCCCCATTATGTGACGAAGGTCGTTTTATGTCGATCTTCCTTCGCGATTCTGACTTGATGATAGAGATAGAATTCATCGATGAATTAATACATCTCTTGTCCTTCGACGCTTTCCAATACTTCATCTGTAAATAGTGTTGGGAATGGATCGTGCACACATGCATCATTCAGTTTCCTTAGGTCGACACAGATCCTGACTTCACCTATGGTTTTTTTATCCTATATCACTATAGGGCTGATCCACTCTGATTCCTCAATAGGTTCAATGATTCTTGCATCTAGCATGCAATCCAATTCTGCTTTTATATTTTCTTTATACCTTGGATTCAACCTGTAAGGTCACTGTTTGACTAGCTTAGCATATGGTTTTCGGGGTATTTTCATCTCCTCGAGGTCTCCTACTATCCCCTTCATCTCTAAAAAGTTGGTAGGTAATAGATCCTAAAATTCATGCAACAAATATGTGATCTTTGCTACTGTCTCATCATCCCAATAATCTCCTATATTGGTGAATTTCAAGTTCTTTGGCGACCTAATGTTTACTTTCTTGATTTTCAGCTTCTTAAGGAACTGGTTGCTTGAAATACCACTTCCTTCTACTGCGCACATACCTTCTAATTTTGGTATGTTTATGTTAGTTCGATCATCGTTTGGCTCTCCAGCTAGATTATAGCAAGCCATCCATTGTTGAATGGCGATGCTGCACTGGTGGGAATTTTCCTCCTCAACAGGGATTTCAGCAAATATTTTCTCCTTTATCGTTTGAAGCGTATCATCAACTGTAAGTTTCTCATCAGAAAATTCAAATGTGTGCATGAACTATTTAGCTACCTCTTCCCAATCTTGAGTTCCTTGTCACAACTCCATAGATGTATACCAGCTTTGGGGTGTCATTTCCAATGAATGAAATGATGGGCCCATTCCTGTCGCAAGTATTCTGCAAATGTGGTGTGACATTGATTTATGTGCTTGACCAGGTTCAACAATATCGTGTACTTGTGACTCACGAGGGTGACTTCTTCACCAAATCTGACTTTCGTCAATCTTCTACACTGTGTCCATTCTATTATGGACTGCTTGTGTGTACCCCGCCATATAGCGGGCGTAGCGTTTAGTACATGGTATAAAGAATACAAGTGTTGCGACTTTGTTATGAGTCCTTCAAAATCAATTAGGAAGGTCGCAAGGTTAGGTAAACCCTCATAGGTGGGTAGCTCTCGTAACTCATTCTCCACATGTTGCACAGCCATTGTAATTCTGGTACACCTCCTGATAGAGACCTCATGCAAACACTTTTTCCAATTCTCCAAGGCCTCCCCTGAGTCGGATGTGCATGAACTAGTAGTCTGACATCTCAAGTTTCCATCCGCTATCGGATTGATGTAATATTCTTGTAGGGCAGTGACATTCTAGATCTGGCCAAGATAATCACCATGTTCCTCATTGTAGATAGGCTCGATGTATCTCTATCCCTCCAATGTATCAATGGGAGACACTACCCTTATCATTATCCTCGAATGAGAGTATCCTTTTCTCAAAATTGATAATGGTATGATTATCTATGGCCCAATCTATCCCTAGCAGTGCAGGATATGGGTTCGTATCATCGACAATGTTAATGACTTCAAAGTCCACAAACGTGCGCAACCCTTCTATGTCGACAGGGACTTAACTCAACCTAACAATTGGTAGAACCTTTGTCGGATTTGCAAGTCGCAACTGGACAAGGAGACCAGTCCAAGCCCGACTTTCCCATACTCTCCTAGGTCTATCGCGTCAAAATATTGGCATCCAAGCCTAGGTCTAAAATAATATTATCCATGTCATAGTCTCCTATTTGCGCATTCATTCTTAACTTGCGCCCATTTTTGAATTTATTTTTAACCTGGTTAACTCTTCTTCCTAGTTGTGACTCTTTTGGGGTTTCTTCTATCAGTGCTTGTAGTTCTCCTATAAAATCTTTATCATGCAGAAACACTAAGCAACTTGACAAAAATGACTTGAGCTCACTAACCTTATGTGGGACCTTCTTCTGGAATATCTTCTAAAATCATTCAGGCATTTCCCTTACTTCAGCTGACGTCGATAGTTGTTCTGGGTCTGCAAACTCCTATCGTCTAAAAAGTCTTGCTTCTGGTTTTGAATGTCGAATGGTTCTTTCTTATACACCGCGGGTCATACCTGTGGTTGAAGTTTTTCTTGCGGTACGTCCTAATCATCTCTAGTCGCAGCACCTCCTTGTGTTACGACAACAATGCTTGGCTCTCTTAGCTCAGCAGCAATCATCTAAACATTCAAGTTAGGATTTGGAATTGGGTTCAAATTCTGCATAGGGTTAGGTGTTATATTTTTATCATTTAAGCAATATGATCTTAGGATCTTATCTAATAGAATAACATGCACAACAATCAATCACAAGATACAATAGACACAAATATTTTCCTCGGGAAAACCATAAAGGAGAAAACCCCACAACTTCCTCAAAGATAGAATGAGCACCAATGGCACTAGTAAAACCCAAAGGAAAAAATATGATCTCCAACAGCTATTCTCTCTCTCACTTAAGCGTGTTTCTCCTCTCTCACCTATGCGCTATAGCTGGGTGAGTGTGTATTTCAAATAGAGAGGCTCACTCTCTATTTATACAGTTTCTGACTTGACAATTACTTACAAGAGACAACTTCTCTAGGAGAGTCTAATAACCCTAGTGCCCCACAACTGTGGGGACTTTACCCTCGACTTACAAAGGAGGTTTAATCTCTATGAATTTGCATGACTTGATTACATTAATGATTCTCTTGATAGGAAAATCAAGGACGAATGAAGTACAATATATAAAATATACAAGTGAATACATTCCAAAGTTACAAATACATCAACACTCCCTCTTAACTAGGAAGGTATTCTATAGACACAATTCATCAGCACAAGTATTTATCATTGGATCATCATCAAAGCTATATCATCATGGAATCATCATCAAAGTTGTATCATCACTTGATCATCATCAAATTTGGATCATCACTGGATCATCATCATCATCATTTCTCCCGCTATCTTGATCAAACGGTGTTATCTATCAATTATTCTCATCATAGGAAGTTCTACAGAGCCATCCCTTTTTCATGTTGGTTATAGGCCTAGCCTCCACGTAGCTATTCATCTTCTTTAGCACTTATATTTGACCATGGGAGGAAGACATCCAGCTTCCATGTCAGAAAGGCCCTCCCAACACTTATATCTGACCATGGGAAGAACACATCCAACATCCATGTCAAAAAGGCACACCCAGCACTTACATCCACTGGCATGATAGGACACACCATCTATCATCTAGAGAAAGTCCCATCACTTACATCCGCTGGCATGATAGGACACACCATCTATCATCCAGGGAAAGGCCCAGCACTTACATCCACTGGAATGGTAGGACACACCATCTACCATCCATGGAAATGCCCAACACTTACATCCATTGGAATGATTGGACACACCATCTATCATCCAAGGAAAGGCTCTACACTTACATCTGACCATGGGAGGAATCAATAATACCACCATGTCAGAAGGGCTCTACACTTATATTTGACCATGGGAGGACCCAATCCTACCACCATGTCAGAAAGGATCTCCACTTATATCTGATCATGGGAGGCCCATCCTACCACCATTTCAGAAGGGATCTACACTTGCATCTAACCATGGGAGGAACCAATCCTACCACCATGTCAGAAGGGCACTCATCACTTCTCCTTGGAGGGAACCTCGATCTGGAAAACACCAAGCTTCTCCCTGAAGTACTCAAACTTCACTTTGTCCATTTCTAGCATAGAATTACATCAGGATTTATTACGTCCAAGGATAACCTGTGAGCTTCGCCAAGACCAATTACATCTGAGGACAACCTATAGGACCGTTTATGTCTGAACAACCTACGATCTTCACCAGGATTTTATGCTCAGACAACGTGTCTCACCGTCTATGCTAGAACTCCCTCTTTCAAGAGATCTCGATCTAGATCACAAACTAGAGCTTCACTGCTCCTCTCTCCCAAGTAGCCAAGCAAGTGGCAACATATTTTTCCTCAGCTATACTCAGTTCCATACAGGACTCCTTCTTGCTAAACCAAGAGATCACATGTGATCCCATACTGAAGCAACACCCCAAAGTGCTCTTCCTATCAATGGCACTGCCTGCCCAATCTGAATACACATAACCTTCTAAGTTAATCTTTTGATTCACCTCATACTTGATCCCATAATCAACTGTACCCTTCAGGTACCTCATATATGCTTTGCAGCAATTAGGTGAACATGTCTTGGATCTACCAGGAGCTAGCTCAATGTGTTTACAGAAAAGAAAATATTTGGTCTCGTATTCATCACGTACATCAAGGAACAAATCATCTGATGATAAATCATCAACCATCTCTGATGAAGCATCACTCAAGAGCTTCAGTTTTGATGCGATAGGTTTGGTCATGTCCTTGAATTCCATCATCCTAAACCTCTTTGGGATCTCCACTGCATACTTCCCTTGTCCCAGGGATATTCCATCTGCATTCTGCCACACCTCCATGCCTAGAAAGTAGTGCATCATATCCAAGTCCTTCATCTCGAACTCAACAGCAAGTCTCCTTCTTGCAACTTTAATGAGTTCCTCTTTTCTATTAGGAACAATTCATTGACATATAAGAGGAGCATCACTGGTCTTCCACCTTCAACCTTGAAGTAAAGGTTGGAATCTTCTTTACGGTTGGTAAATCCTAGAGCCATTAGTAAGTTTTCCATCCTGTCCTACCATGTCGAACCTCAATATATTTTGCAGTCACTCCCTCTGAAGTGGAACATCATTCTCCCTTTTCCTTTCATACTCTATGTATTGAAATATTATGTACTGGAGTAACAAGTAGCTTCCTCTGCTACTAATATTCTATGTATCCATCTAGGGTCACTGGATACTAAGATCCTCTATCTTGAAAATGTTCTTCTTGCACCCATCTATGAGCTTTTCATCCTCTATAGGATTTCATATTCAACCTTGTAGCAAAGGTTAATATCTTCATCACTCTAGGTGATCTTCAAGATCCTCATGTATGTGTTATCTCATGGGTGATGTCTGAGCTCGTACAAGGGATTCTTTAATTTGCATACATGATTCTATATGTCATGTGTCTTAACTTCCAATGGATACAAATGTCTTTTCATATTTTGTGCCTTCTTTCTGTGAAAAGCCTCAAGCTACGAATCTTTCCTTGTATCCTACTACATGTTGGATCTTGTAGATCCACTGTGGACTTCCCTTCAGGTCTCTATACCGCATCCTAGACATCATTCTTCTTGAACTGGTACTCTCCTTCCCTTTCTTCTTGGCTTCTTCTTCATAGCTAGAAGATTATGCATCAATGATGTCACTCAACAATGTCACATAACTAGAGTGTGTATGAGGCCTCTTGAAGTCTCGTCATACTATTCTTCATTTTGGATTATTTATTGAATTCTCATCACTTGTTCTTCGAAACAAGTTTCATCCTTATTTTCTTATAGTTGACTGTACACGATCTTTCCTACAAGTTAAATGCATTAGTTGTATGGTTAGAAAAATTTCATAAGTCTTATTTATAATGGAAAATTCTTATGCATAAAGATATAATCATGCAACTATTTTTAGCCAATACAACATTCATCCATATCTCACAAAAACTTTCTAGATGCCTTCCATCTCTAGCATGACAACATCGAGATTGTGCACTAATCCAATATATCAGCAAAGAGGTTTCATTCTAGATCAGTAGCAATGGATAGTTGTATAACACCATGAGTTAATTACCCATCACATGCATATTAGTAGTATACTATCATTAATGCAAACATTATATCATGCATAACACATCACCTGAATATAAACAAATGCACAACAAAACAATATCATGAAATGAGAATTGAATACTTATCTTTATTTGTTTCATGGGTAAACTCCTTCTTTCAGCTTCATCATATTCTTCATTCATAAAAACAACATGTCTTATCCAAATGCTAAGATGGAGAATAGGTTCTTCAAGAATTGAGTCCTTCATATTCCTCATAGCTTGAGGGATCTTCTTTGAATCATGAGAGCTAGATATTCAGTTGCACCCATCTTCTTTTCTCTTATTATGAGTCGAACTTCATCTTGTGTGCACTCTTCCCAGAGTCCGCTGAAGGTAATCACTTCCTTTTGGCACACATTCCTCGAATGAATGAATCTAATGATCCAGGGAGGCCATTCATGGTGGTTATCACAATTTCTACATTCTCTACTTCTTCATCCATTGCTTCAAGTTGTTCTTTGATTTGAGAGACCCTTGTAAAGTATTGTTGTATGGTCTCTGCATTCTGGATCTTTGCATTCTCAAACGGGTTTCTCAAATTCATCTTTTGATTTATGTTCTTCCCTTCAAATAGCTTGGTCAAGGAGTCAAACATCTCTTTAGGTGTCTTTAGGGAATACACTTGTGGTATAAGGTGATCCTTGATTGAATCACCAATGATCTTCTTGGCCTTGACCAAGTTATTCTTGTGTAAGGCTTTAGCCTCATCTCCCTATGGAACTGGAACCTCTCCACTTATGTAGGTGTCCAATTCATTTTCTTCAAGAACCAGTGAAACTTATACTTCCATGCTCGGAATTTTTCAGCTTCACCAAGCTTGTCATTTTTAAATGAGAACCTCAAATGTAAATAGCAAAATATTAGATCTTATCGATTTGAGGTGTCTGTCCTGGTTCCCGATCTGGCTGATCTAGGGTTTGTTAGAAAAACCATAATTTTCAAAACTTGGAATTTCAAACTTGTTATTGGATAGAAATATGGGCCTCTTCAAGGCAAGCTGTCCAATGTACTCATTTTCTGAAAACGGTAGAGGGAAGCTCTCGGAATAGGAAGCCCTAGTTTTCCAATTTCCTGTACATAAATTACTGATATTTTTTCTGCAATATCTCCTCAAGTACGGCTCCTTTGTGTCTGAAATTCCATACTAAGTTAGCTTCGTTTTTCCTCTTTCAAACACCACATGTTTGAGCAGAATTGGTTTCACCAATTGTTACTTATGATAGTTTTCCCAAGGTGACGTATTTCAGGACTGTTCAACATAGAGAACTTGTACAGACTACCACGTGTCACTGTTTCATCATCATGGTCTGAAACTTTTACCACAGAAATTAAATTTCATGCCCTATCTGGAACATCTTGCTAAATTTTATTTGGACCTTCGTATCCCTAGATATAGCAATTCTCCCTAGGTGTCATGTTTAGGCATGAATCCTGGAAGAGGTTGGAACCCTGATTTGAAGGAATCATATATCCCAGAATATAGCGAATCTGAGGCTGACATTTTTACAGGGTACATTTGGATTTTATATTTGTCCTATGACATTTTTAGGCTCCTGATCCTTATTCAATCTCAAGATATAGCGAATGTACCAAAACTACCATTTTTAGTCTTTTAGGATTTTCTAGTCCGGGATCAAATTAGGGTTCGACTTTTCTGGAATTTTACCCAACCAAAAAATTTTATCTCGCTCTCTAAATTTCCATTATTAGGAGGAGAGAAATCCTATGCTAGGCTCACTCAAAAATTCATCTTCTATGAAAAGTCCTAATTTCCCGCAATGGTGACTAAAAATGCCTTGAACCAAATTTTGCTTCGACAGAAAGATGCACCCTTCAATGGATATTTAGCCTAGCCTCCTTTCGCTGATGATCTGTGGAGAGAGACCCAAAAATTAACAAGCCCTAGCTTCTGCAGCTACACAATGTATTATTCTCAAGTTAGCTCTGATACCATGTTAGATTTTTATCATTTAAGCAATATGATCTTAGGATCTTATCTGAGAGAATAACATGCACAAAAATCAATCACAGGAGACAATAACAAATATTTTCCTTGGGGAAACCATAAAGGAGAAAACCCCACAACTTCCTCAGAGATAGAATGAGCACCAATGGCACCAGTAAAACCCAAAGACAAAAAAATGATCTCCAATAGTTTTTCTCTCTCTCACTTGAACGTGCTTCTCCTCTCTCACCTATGCGCTATAGTTGGGTGAGTGTGTGTTTCAAATAGAGAGGCTCACTCTCTATTCATACTATTTTCCAACTTGACAATTACTTACCAGGGATGACTTCTCTAGGAGAGTCTAATAACCCTAATGCCCCACAACTGTGGGGACTTTACCCCCAACTTACAAAGGAGGGTTAATCTCTATGATTTTACATGACTTGATTACATTAATGATTCTCCGGATAGGAACATCAAGGATCGATGAAATACAATATATAAAATATATAAGTGAATACATTCCAAAGTTACAAATACATCAACATTAGGACCTGCGATGCTCCTAGATTTCCACTTCACAATCAACTGAGGACAATGCTCTACATTACGGTCCCGCTCTTTACAATATGAGAATGTCTTTGCAACTTCCTAAAAATATTTAGCATAATGGCCCATCTATCCACAGTTATAGCATGTAACATGACCTCTTCCTATGCGGAATCCTCCTCCTCCTCTTCCTCTGAAGTTTCCACCACCCCATCCCTTTGGGTGTGGTTGCTGTGGTGGGTACTGATTCTGCTGGTATTGCAGATGATATTGATTCTATGGTGCATATTGATTCTAAGTTGCATACTAGGTCTTATACGAGTTCTGGTATTGATCGGTTGGAAATTGCATAGGCTGATAGGATGCTTGCGTCAGTTCAACCTGAGCTTGTCAATCATTCTTCATTAAGTAGGTGTCTACCGTCCTTTCCTTCAAGAGTAGGTATGCTCTACAATCCTTCTCTTTATGGCCTATTGACTTACAAAATTTATAGAAAACGTTTGTTTGGGTACTTACAATCTTTTGCAAGTATAGGAAGTCCTTATCACAATTTCCTCTAGTCTGGCATATGCGGCACCAGGGCAGTCTTTGGGCACTCAATGGGTTTTGCGCACCTGATGAGATATAGTTCATGTAGGCCAGACAATTATCCTTGGTGTGTCCATCCATTCTGTATTTCATACACCATAAATATTATTGGGATTCCTTTCCCTTCTTGATATCCTAAAGCTGTATCGTCAAATTAGCCAGTTGTGACTAAATATGTACCATTCCTATGGCACCATCACCGATTGGGGAGGCTTCCAACTTCATTACTAATTCCAGCGCTTCCGCTTGAGATTCAATATTTTGTTGAATTAATGGGCCTCAGATGTGTGGTAATAGCACAGGAATAAACCACTCCTTATGTTGCACGTCTGACATCTGGAAACTTACTTTGGCCATCAAAGTTTTAAACTACTGGTCAAAGTCCCATAAGGACTCTGCCAATGATTGTTTTATCTCCTTGATCTGAGTGATACACTGTGACTTAGATTTAGGTTTTATGAACTCGTAGATCATCGTTAGTTGTATTTCTTCAAGGGTCTTCTGCGGCGTTCCTGGAGCTACTACACAAAACTTCATAAACCAATCCAGCACACAACCCCTCATAGACATGATCATCTATCATTTATTTAGGTCGGCGTTATGAACTAGGAGAACCATCCAAACAGCTTCACAGAGAAACCAATGTTGCTCTAGATCCTCTGCTCCATTCCCATTGAATGTGCATAGCCAAATATCATGCACGGCCATTGAGTTCACGTCGGGGTTATCTGATGAATAATTTAATGGAGGTGTACGCTCATGTGTGCAAGTCGTAGTACTATCACTATCATTATCAACAACTCTTTTAGGAGAGGAGGCTCTAGACCTTACCTCTGGTGATACTCCTGGTGTGATGTAGTCACACCCTGATCTTGGTATCTCCACAGACTCTTCAAATTCTTCTTCTCTTTCTGAAATCAAGCTATAGTTCTCCTCTTCATCGCAAGACCCTTTGTCTAGTTGTGTTATCAGGAATTTTGCACCTCTTGCAAATAAGAGTTGTTCCTCTACCCTGCAAAGTACAAGTGTAGAACAAAAGAGCACAACAGTATATCTTTCCCCTGAGTAATCAATTTGAATGACATGAAATTGAAATCTTACCCAAACCTAGGTCCTTTTGTCCTTTCTCCAAAGTTCCTTGCAATGTTCAATACCTACAAAAGAAATCAAAGGACAAAAACATAAAGTGAGAGCATCATAACAAATCAACTACCTATGTCAGTGATCAAGGAATCCAACAATATCTAATCTGCAATTAAAACACATTAAATATGGGAAAAGGGAACACTTTGTATTAATGATGAGAGAGTAAAGTTACAACCAAGCCTTGACATTGATGCCTTTATCCTCTAAAGAAAATCTACAATCCTTCACACCTAAGACAATCTCTTCACAAACAAGCCCACTCTATCTTGCCTCTAACTCATATCTCAATCCAACATCATAAGGGTACTTTTTTTGTCCTCTTCTACTCTCATCACAAAGTCTTCATTTATAGGCCAAAATACATGAGATTATCTTGGGGAATCGATAGGATGTGATCCCAACAGGTGAGGGAGGCGAATGCCACCTCTCCCAAGCAAGTAGGAACTGACTCCACAGACTCGATTTCGCAAGGAAGATTCCAGAACATTCTTTTTTTCCTTTTTGGTCTATCGGCGAACCTAGCAGAAGGGGTAAAAGCACCAACGTAACTTGTTATCAAAGAAAAGAGGGATCAGTGTCCTTGATCCACTGCAGATAGCACCATCGGTGCTCTGTCAAAATTGGAGAAAAGCAACGCCCACCCAAAAGATGGAAAAAAGCTAACCAAGGTATCTCAAGTCTAGCTTTCTGAAAGGAAAATAGGCTATGGTGGAATTTCCATGTGCAATAGAATGCCCCCCAAAGTATGAAGCTAGAATGAAGTGATAGGTGAAATAGTTTGCAAGATATCAATATGGTATAGAGGCAATGAGAGATGATTTCATAACTGACATATGACCAATAACTGACTTATCCAATTGAATCATGGCTTCGGACCAATACATTGCAAATCCATGATGACAACCATGTCATGGCTACTAAAAATACACTTTAGATCCGTGAACAACTGATGTAGGAGGTGGGACATGGCTACAAAACATATAAGGTAGATCCATGTTATCCAACCTCAAATACTGAACACATCCACCAAACATACAATGTGGATCTGTGTCAAGACTCTAATTGTTCTCCAAACGCAACCTGAGGATAGGAAACCTGAGTGATGAGGCTTAACCAATCAGGGTCTTCATTCCAATCCCAAAATATATGATTCTAACCATGTGAATAGATGTTTTGACATCGAACATGGAAGAAATCACTTGATTACCATTCATTGATGTAAATTGTTACCAAGTGCGAGGGAAATCACCATTGATTCCAATGATTCCCAAGGTATCTCAGTACATTTTTCC
This sequence comes from Pseudotsuga menziesii, assembly GCA_001517045.1. Taxonomy (NCBI): domain Eukaryota; kingdom Viridiplantae; phylum Streptophyta; class Pinopsida; order Pinales; family Pinaceae; genus Pseudotsuga; species Pseudotsuga menziesii. The sequence goes on along the minus strand of LPNX010935458.1, from coordinate 355,291 downwards.
AAGTGTGAATAAAGGACTTGGAGTCGAACACTGGGTAGAATATTTTAATCAAGAATCAATTATGTAAACTCATGTTGAAACCGAAGTAACCTGCCATTGAGGCATGCAGGACCAAGGTACTTGACTTGGTTTCTAAGTCCAATTCCTAGATGAGGAGTTGAAGTCAACAGGAATAGACTCGTCGAAGGAGGGCCATGATGAATTCCCCATCATCAACACGAAACATGATGAATGATGTCTTAGATTAAATCGGACAGCAGAATGATATATGAAACTGACTCAGGGATGACGAACATGATAGAAGGTAAGCTGACTGCAAAAAGTCAACAGATGACTAAATTTCTCTTGAACATGGGCATGGCATGACTTGGCAGTATTGACATGAGAATGATACCAATCCCCCAATGCTATTGATGGTGAGAGTATTCTTGGACAACTCAAATGAGTAAGAATACTCTCGAAATTAGCAGGACTCGAAGACAAATGGGTTACCCAAGTGTTGAAATGCATATGCAGATGAGTGCCATGTTCAAGAGTGACTATGTACTACCATAACAAAATAAAAAATCTTTCCTTAATTTCCCCATCACGAAGGATGAGTGACTCTTTTCGTTTTTATGAGTTCAAAGAGGGTAACAAACACTCGTTTTAGCTCATCAAGCGATGAGTCCATTCTCATATGTTTTATGAACCTGAGAAAGGAGAGGTTCATTCCCAGAAAAGGTTCCTTCATCATTTTATTTTATGAGTCCGACGAAAGTAAAATCATTTTTCGTTTCATGTTTAGAGAATATGAAATGACTAAGAAGACTCCAAAATGGACTTTTTCATAAATTTAGTCCCCGAAGCCCGAAAAAGTATAAAATAATACCTAGGATAAATCTTCTAGTCATGATTCGCTGGAGTATACCTTTTTCATGATTACTGCCCCCTGGTCCGAAAAAGATGTAAACTATCACTAGGAAGACAACTCTTCAATTACTTTTAGGAGCGTGAAGAAGACAAGTTCACTCGGCCATCTTTTCACATTTTAAGAGTCTAGAAAGAGCTTAAAGAGGACTCTATTAAGGTTCTTTTTCATAATCCAGTTTTAACGAGTCTGAAAAAACAGTAAAATTATACTCGATACCTCTTCACTGAGTTTTTAACGAGCATGTCGAAGATATAAAAGGCACTCAGAATCTTTTTCATGTTTGAATCCACAACACAAAAAAGCGATAAAGTAAGCTCAAACCAGTTTTCATGTTTAACCAAAGAACAAAAAATGAAAAGTAAGCTCAATAACCATCTTACTATTTTTAACAAGCTCGAAGATCAGTTGAAAGAGTGCTCAGGGTATCTGCTTCATTTTTTAACAATCTTGGAAGAGAGAGAGAACTATGCTCAAAGGTCGTTTCATGGTTTAAAGAGCTCGAAAAATAAAATAAAGTATGCTCCAAATGACTCCCATTAACGGGTGATTTCCCAACATGATTTCCAGTGGTTTGTACTTGCCCCCAATATAACTGTCAAGTAGCTAAATCCAACAAAGGGTGGTAAGGTCTGTGATCATAGTTCCCTTTCTGTGTCAAGCTCTTTAAAAAATGAAATGGCCTTTGTGAGCATAGTTCCCTTTCTATGTCAGGATCATTAAAAAATGAATCAGGTTAGTGAGCATAGTTCCCATTCTATGTCAAGATCGTTAAAAATGAAATAGATTCCTATGAGCATAGTTCCCTTTCTGTGTCAAGCTCATTAAAAAATGAATCAGATGTCTGTGAGCATAGTTCCCTTTCTGTGTCAAGATCGTTAAAAAATGAAATAGGTTTTGTGAGCATAGTTCCCTTTCTGTGTCAAGATCGTTAAAAAATGAAACAAGTTAGCGAGCATAGTTCCCATTCTATGTCAAGCTCATTAAAAAATAAAATAGATGCTTGTGAGCATAGTTCCTATTCTATGTCAATCTCATTAAAAAATGAAATAGATAGGTGTGAGCATAGTTCCCATATCGTGTCAATCTTGTTAAAAAATGAAACAAACATGGTGAGCATAGTTCCCATTTTATGTCAAGGTGGTTAAAAAATGAAATAGATTCCTATGAGCATAGCTCCTATTCTGTGTCAAGCTCGTTAAAAAATGAAATGGATGTCCCCATGCATAGTTACTTTATGTTTCAAGCTTGTGTAAAAATGAAACAGGTCCCCACAAGCATAGTTATTCTCTATTTCAAGCTTGTGTAAAAATGAAACAGGTTACCTTGAGCAATGTTTATTCTTGGTTTCAAGATCGTTAAAAAATAAAACTGACCTTGAGCACGGTTCCTTTTTCTCGTCAAGCTCGTAAAAAAATGAAATGTATTCTTCCATTGTGTCAAGACTCAATATTTGAATCTTCATTTTATTTGCTTGTAAAGCAGACGAAACGAAGCTTGGGGGGCATGTACCCTACCACCCTTTGTTGGATTTAGCTACTTGACATTTATATCGGGGTCATGTACCAACCACTGGACATCATGTTGGGAAATCACCCATCAATGGGAGTCATTTGGAGCATACTTTATTTTAGTTTCGAGATTGTTAAACCATGAAATGACCCTTTGAGCATAGTTCTCTCTCTCTTCCAAGATCATTAAAAAATGAAGCAGATACCCTAAGCATTCTTTCAACTGATCTTCGAGCTCGTTAAAAATAGTAATATGGTGATTGAGATTACTTTTCATTTTTCGAGCTCTCGTTAAACATGAAAACTGGTTTGAGCTTACTTTATCACTTTTTCGTGCTCTGGATTCAAACATGAAAAATATTTTGAGTGCCTTTTATAACTTCGGCCTACTCATTAAAAACTCAATGAAGAGGTATCGAGTATAGTTTTACTGTTTTTTCAGACTCGTTAAAACTGTATTATGAAAAAAGAACCTTAATAGAGTCCTCTTTAATCTCTTTTCGGACTCTTAAAATGTGAAAATATTTCCAAGTGAACTTGTCTTCTTCACACTCGTAAAAGTACTTGAAGAGTCATCTTCGTGGTGATAGTTTACCCCTTTTTTGGACAATGGGGCACTAATTATGAAAAAGGTATACTCCATCCAATCATGACTAGAAGATCTATCCTAGGTATTATTTTATATTTTTGCGGGCCTCAGGGACTAAATTTACGAAAAATTCCATTTTGGAGCCTTCTTAGTCATTTCAGACTCTTTAAACATGAAACGAAAAATGATTTTACTTTCGTTGGACTTATAAAATCAAACGATGAAGGACCCTTTTCTGGGATTGAAACCCTCCTTTCTCAGGTTCATAAAACATAAGAGAATGGACTCATCGCTTGATGAGCTACAACGAGTGTTTGTTACCCTCTTTGAACTCATAAAAACAAAAAGAGTCACTCATCCTTCGTGATGGGGAAATTAAGGAAAGAGTTTTCCTTCTGTTATGGTAGTACATAGTCACTATTAAACATGGCACTCATTTGCATATGCATTTCAGCACTTGGGTAGCCCGTTTGTCTTTGAGTCCTGCTAATTCCTAGAGTCTTCTTACTCATTTGAGTTTTCCAAGAATACTCTCACTGTCAATTGCATTGGGTCATTGGTATCATTCTCATGTCAATACTACCAAGTCATGCCATGCCCATGTTCAAGAAAAATTTAGTCATCTATTGACTATCTACAGTCGGCTTACCTTCTATCATGTTGGTAATCCCTGAGTCAGTTTCATATATCACTCTGTTGTTCGGTTTACTCTAAAAAATATGTGATCATGTTTCATGTCGATTATGGGGGATTTGTCATGGCCCTCCTTTAAAGAATCTATTTTTGTCGGCTTCAACTCCTCATCTAGGAATTGGACTTAGAAACCAAGTCAACTACCTTGGTCCTGCATTCCTCAATGGCAGGTTACTTCGCTCTCAACATGAGTTTACATCATTGACTCTTGATTGAAATATTATACTGAGTGTTCGAATCCAAGTCCTTTATTCACACTTGGTAGAATGTACTGAGATGCCTTGGGAATCATTGACAACAATGGTGATTTCCCTCGCACTTGTTAACAGTTTACATTAATGACTGGTAATCAAGTGGTTTCTACCATGTTTGATGTGAAGACATTGTAATCACATGGTTAGATTCATATCGTTGTGGATTCGGCTTAAATACCTTGAGTTGTTTGATATTTCACTCAGGTTTCGATGGAGTTTTTTTTAGTCATATCACACAGATCCACTTTGTATTGGTCGTGGTTGTGTTATCATGTCTGTGTTATCATGTCATCATGGATCTACACTTATATCTAGTAGCCATTATTGTGTTCAGTCGATCTCTACCACAATGGATCTTCATTATATTGGTCGACAGCCATGTTATAAGTCATATGAGATTTGAGTCATTTGTACTGTAGCAGCTTCCAACCAACATCCTTTCCTTCGATTTCTTCATTCTGCAAACCATTCACCTATCGCATTCCTCTAACTTCATGCTTTGGGGGGATTTTTGTTACACTGAAATCTTGTCCTCTTGATCCATGTGTCAAACCTTTGCCTAATCCCCAAATTTCTCTCTATTAAACTGGGTTGATATGAGGTTGTTCCTACCCTTTTTACCCTCTCTAGGAAGGCTGGCGCTTTTCCCCTTCATGCTAGTTGTGTTGATGGTGCTCTTTCCCTTCATTCTAGGTGTGCTGGTGCCAACGCTCTATCTACTACTGCTAGGTGCACCAACGTCGCTATGTCTCCTACTGCTAGGTGTGTCGATGGTGTTTTGAGGGAAAAAAATGAAGCTTCAAGGCCCTTCTCGAAGGTGGATGAGGTGGAGGTCTATCCTTATCATCTAGGTGAGGTGGAATTCGATTCCCTAACCATTGGGTAAGATCCCTTAGACCCCTCCTCCTTATCCTCAACCTACTCTATCCATTTAACCTTATAAATTAAACCCTCTCTCCATTGTGAAGGGAGGAAGGACTATGGTACTCTTATGTTGGTGGAATTTCTAGTTGATCCCTATCATCCTTTGGGAGGATTACTATATTTCTTTGGAGGATTGGATTTGGCTTGGATTGTTGGATAGAATATTGTAGTGTTAAGGCTAGGTTGTGATGTTCTCTCCTAAGTAATTCTATGTATCTCCTTGATTACATTAATACAAATCTCTTTCCATAAATATTATTGTGTTAATAATGTTTAGATATTTCTTCCTTAACTGTTATCTTATATCAATTCATGTTTGGATACGCATGTACTAGTTTCTTGTTTCCACTCGGTTACAGGGTTTTGTAGTTGAAGATCTGAAGGCTCTGGATCTTGGATCAACAAAGAGAGAAGAGGATTTGCATATTTTAGGTAAGCGATCTATCTGATTAACTTGCATTTCTATTTGATCTAGGAAAGTATATTTTATTTTTTATTTGATTTGTTCTATATCCACTTGGACTAGGGAGATCTGGCTTCAGTTCGCTTGAGAATATTTATCCGATAACAATATGCAACTAAAATTCGTGCTCACTTTCTCCGAACAGACTAGGAATTTGTTGACCTCCCTCTATCTTTCTTCTTTTCCCTGATATGAATCTCCTTCGACTTCTTAGGACTCTGGCTTCTAGTTCAGTTTCTCTACTTTCTGGGAACATCTCATCTCACCATTTCCCATTTTCTATTCAGAACGTTCGTGACATATCCCCTTTCCTTGGATATGCGTCTCAACTACTCAACTGCAAGGTTCCTTCTCATAAACTAGCATCTTTATCCAAATGTTGATAGATAGAAAATACCTTCTTCGGGGTCCTTGGAAAAAATTTCTTTCATCCCCACTATATGATTTTATAGTCTCTACTACAAACTCAATAATATACCCTTGTGAAATACTATCGAACCAAAAATCAACAGCTCTAGAGATAGTGTTACTTACATTGGTTATCTCCCAAACCAACTGATCACTCCACTCAACTGCTTCTCTTCTCTGGAAATTTTCCTGCCTTGTCACCAATCTTGACAACCACTCGTGTAGCACAATAGGGAAATCTGTAAAGAATATCTCATGAATATCACTATAGATGTACTGGTCGTGACCAGTTATTTGTGCTCAACCGCGATCTTGCGTTGTCCTCTTGCGCAAATTCTAGCATCTTAGACTCCAACCAACACTCTATTTCCTTCTTCGTCGGATGCTACAACATCTCCCTTGTCTCAAATGGTTAACAGTCCCAGAAACGGAACCATTTTTTGTCCTATAAATTCCTTCTTGTCTAGACCCGACGTTCAACAAAAACACAATACCAAAAAATCACCACAAGACATCAGCCCGACAAAGCAAGCTCAGCCGGCAACACCCATGAGGAAGGCGTAGTCTCACCCAAGATATATTAATGTATAACTTCCAAAACCATGTTTTCATAGTTCGTGAGGGATTATATCCCCTTGGCACACGGTCAAGGAGCTTGATAGATATGGAGGGATGGAGTCTCTTACTGTGCGATAGAGGTGCAACTGTGTGCCACAACTGACGCTCGACACAAACTTGTCCTTAACTGTTGATTGTGGAGTCTGATCTTCCAGATCCAAAGATATTATTCAGTCATGTTTGTACCCCAAGTTTATTTACACTCATTCCCCCTGTCTTGGGGTTCGGGGCAACGCCCCAAAAAAGGGGGTTCAAGGGCCCATGCTATTGGGTTAATCGTAGTACTTTCCCATGGTATTTTTTCTCTATAAAGGAAAGCATTGTAACACAGCTATGTATAGTATTATAGCATTGTAAACAATCTCTGTGATTGTATGAGAGAGATTGTGAGAGTGTGAAGAGGAAGTGTAGTGGTTCTGTTGCAGGTTGTCTCCCTTCATCTTTCTGGACTATAATAAAGGGACTAGCAATTTATTTGTGGATGTAGCCCATCATCTGGGTGAACCATGTTATATCTTTGTCTCTCTGTAATGTGTTTAATGTGTTTTGCATCTTGTTTAATGATTTAACTGTATATTTTTTATTGCTTTGCAGTCTTGTTTTCTAACATTAACCACTTAACAACTGCCGCAATTGTGCGGCACAGCTGATTCCTCACGTATAATGAACAGTGTGCGACTTATATTGTAACTTAGCAGATTAACCATGAAATAATACATAACATGTCGAAAATTCTTTAAAAATTCATTCATTTACTGATTGGTAATATCATGCATACATTCAATAGTAACGGTAACGATACCATGTAAGCAAGCACTCAACATTCACATAAGCATTCAATCACTCAACACAAGAAATAACATGGAAACCCATCTGGGAAAAAACACCAAGGTTCTCTTCATCTGGAATGAGAAATATAGGTAGTACCTTGTAGTCTACAACTTACAGACTGTTCTTAATATATGTCTTTTTCTCAACTCTTCTTGCTCTCATTATCTCTAGTTTATTCTCCTATCTACTCCTATTGATCCGTACACATCCTGGATTGACTCTTCTACTTTACTGTCTTTGCACTCAGCTACAGATCAATGGCTCAACAACCTTCTACTTCTACTAGACTCCTCTTCTGAGTCAACAATGAACTAACAACTTCCTCTAGCTAACTATTCAAACTAATAACAAACAATATTGAAGCTAACCCTTATACAGAGCGGGTTCCTCCTATTTATAGTATTTACAATACCGCACAGGGTCAACTGAGTAAAGCTCAGTTATTACAGATGCAAGTAGCTACAAACTATCTTCTATTACATTAATGTCGGCCTATACCTAGCCGCAAAAGTCCTACATTACATTAACCACAGCCATAACTAGTCGTGGAAACGTATTTCAGTCTATCTGTATAGATCATAATTAGCCGCAAAACTATCCTTTAGTCTTCCACCAGTTTGTCCTTCTGCAATCATCCTTGAATTTCACCTGCTTCGTTTTAACTCTTCTGCCTACCTCTTCCACCGACTCGGATCTTCCTTTCCTTGTCACATCGATCCTCGTCATAGCTTCCTCTACGTTGCGCTTATGCTTCTTCCTTTACCGGTTTTTTGTTGGTGCGCGCCCATTTTTCCTCTTTCTCTTACATGGCAGATTATCCCTTGTGCAATTTTCCTGGCCCAACATGGTTATATACCAGTGGTTGATAGTACTCTCTACAGATAATTGATTGGCATATTATTGTACCTTACTCATTTGAGACCAGACTTGTCATATGTTGTGAGTGTTGTTTCCAGTTTCATGTAGGAGCCACATGAGCTCCATTGGAAGGAAGCAAAGTGCATCTTGCATTATGTGTAAGATACTAGATAGTTTGGGATTTACTATTTTGTTGGTGCTCAGCTAGATCTGGTTTGTTTTACTAACTCGGAATGGGTTGGAGACAATACTAATCTACTTCAGTATTTTTATTCATGTTGGAATTTGGAACAATCTGTTGGTCAAGTAATAATTAATCAACTCTTACTCTCTCTTCAGCTAAAGCAGAGTATCGAGGGGATGTGAGTGAAGTTATTCAGGCAGTTTGGCTACATGGTATTCTGACAAATTTCAGCATTCTCACTTCTCCTTCAGTACATATCTTCTGTGAATACAATTAAAATTTCTAATGATCCAGTATAGAAGTAGCAGACAAAGCCCATTGAATTCCACATTCACTACATATGGGAACTAGTGCATTGCAAGGCTATCATTTTGAATTACTTCTCAGGTTACTTCTTTGTGGGAATTTTTTATTCAGTTGTGTTCCTAGTTTCATTGTTCATTTTGAGGGGGTGGGGGGGTTGCCATGAGGTTTTCCCCATTTCCTTGGTTTATTTCAGCAGATTCTTTTTTGCATTATATTGTATGGGTGACCTTTGGTATTAGTTTCCATGTCCTAAGTTGTCCAAGTTTGGATTAATAGGGGTTGTTAGGATTATTTCTAATCCTCCCTTGACCACCTGTTATACAATGAAATGGCACTTCTCTGTATGAGTACTGACACTCAATGTGTTGGTACACAAAAGGAAAAAATGGATGGAAGCGTCCAAAAACCTATAGATGTGCATGTGCCTTCATACATCATCATCTTTCTAGCCTTGCCAATTTTTTATAAAGTGATTTAGGTGCATTCACGACTATTTCCATTGAAACATGCGTTACATTCATGGGTAGCTATGTATACAACCCATGAATACATTATCATACCTTGCATTCATGGGATTCCATTATAAAAGTTGTGAGTGACTCGCGACTTGCTATTATCAGTAGTCATGATTTCCCTAATCCAAAAATTAAAAATAAAAACAAAGTTTAGTTAAGGATGGTTGGGCTCGTAATCATAACGTTCCCAACTTCCTCAACATCTCAACCTTCGTAACTCCTCTCTTTCCTCAAGTATAAATAGAGGGTATGGGTTGAGGCTAAGGGATATCAAATATAGAGAAAAGGTATGCTGGTAGATCACCTTTGGAGATCTTGGAGTAGCAGAACTCAGCTCCTTGGCTAGCAAAGGACTTGTATCAGATAATGGTTGAATCTTTCATCACATGTTTATCAATAAAGAGACACTTTCTTTCAATTGGTGTACTTGTACTCTTATGTGTTATGATTTCTAAATTGTCTTGTTATCTTATTGAAAGAATATTATTTCATTAATCTCTTATATAAAATCTAAGATATTGCAGGAAGATCTATCCCTTTGCAGGTGTGAACATCCTTAGAAGTTGTTGGAGCATTTGGATTGAAGAAGAAAGCTAGGACCAACCTTAATAAACAAGGCACACTTACTTTCTTCCTTATTTCTTTGTCAAAATATCAAATAGCTGAATGTCTACAAGTTTAATTAGTATGTTGGTGATCCTAGACCCTAGGTCATAAGTTAGGACTTTTCCCTAAATAGCTAAACTGGTGACTCCACTGGGGAGTCAAACCTATTTTGGGTCCATTCCTTTGGTTTCCTTTCCAGTTGTTCTCTGTTTGATCCTGAAGGTTTTCTACTTGTTGTTTACCTTCAGTTTTCAATGCTTCATGCTTACAATCCTGTGGTCATTTATTTTTCTTTTGAAAAATTTTGATTGTATTTGTGGGTTGCGTATATATACAGTCGCGAGTGCTATGTTGCACACGCAGGTTGTCTTAGTAACATCCATGAATGGTACGCGAGTTTTCTTGGTGATAGTCATGGGTTCCTGTAGCAATAGGTCATACTATAAGGGGTTTGCTTGTCCTCTGGATTCTGATTTTTTCAAGTGCCTTTTAGGGTTCTTTTTTTTCATTGTATTGTTTGTTTGGGTGTATGCATCTCACTTTTTTCTTGATTAAGTCAATATTTTTTAGTAACTTAGGTCTGATTTGTTTTTGTGAATGTGTTGGGTCTTTCATGCTCGGCTTATTGGTTTGAATTCTTATGTCTTTTTGGGTTAGTGGTGTCTATCGGTCCTCTTAGGGAACTAATATACCTTGGATTGGTTTTCTAGTAGTCTAGGTGAGTCACTTTTTCCATATTTGGGATCTATTGGTATTTTTAATTCAATAGTTCTGTCCAAGTCTATGATTTGAGTCATCTCTTCTTGATTAGCTGAAGATTGTTATTGTAGGATTTGACTACTATCATTTACATTTTTATATGATCATATTGTTTAGCTTGCTTAAAGTGCATTCAGTTGCATATAGTTTTTGAATTTTTTGAAAAAGAAAGACAAAATGACGTTTTCATTTTGCATTAGCTTGCATTAGTTGTTTTTATCATTTTTTTATAGAAAAATCAAAAATATTTAAGTCTTATAGTTTCTCAACTTTTTACAAAAAGTTTCATTAAGTTTTCTTTTGCAAAAAGAAAGGAAAAAATTGTATTGTTAGTTGCATTCATTTTGAAACAATTATACATCATTTTCTTTCACTTTGTTGATTCTATAACATCATTCAGACCCACTCCACTACCCTTGAGTAATAAATCCATTAAAAAGAACGTTTAATTAAAATTTATTAGTAATTTTCTTTTTATAGGCTCGATCATCAACTAGCTTAGGCTAGGTTTTTGGACTCAGATATTCAAACTGTCAAAAAGCACTTTGATTTTAGACATAGTGGCCTATCTTTAGGTAAATCCATTTCTACAAGGGATAATCCAGAAATATCCTCTCACAGAGGAGTTAAGCACGAGTTTGCATGAGAGCTCGGTTGAGGAGATAACCCTCCACTTCCTTGTTCAATCGCTTACCAGTATTGTTGTGCCTTCGATGGTCTTATCAATACCACTTCTTGGGCCCCATGAGGTGTCGTTATTGATAGGGTTCAGGCTTAGCTACCTTGTCCATGAACATCGATCATGCCAGCGACTGTTCTGTTGGACTCTCATTGTATATTTGGTAGCCTTAGTCTCCAAACACTACGATCTTACACATGTGGTATTGGAAGGCTATTTATAGTACTCCTAGGACAGACTTGGAAGGTAAACCCGGTTGAAAATTTGAGAGAGAGGTTGGGTGATTCCAGTGCTTTCACCTAGAAAAATCTTCACAAGACACCAAGTAACTATCTTCGATCTTCACCGGTTGGACCTGGGCCCTAATCATCCCAAGATTTACTTTGGAAGGTGTATCTTTTATCTAGTGTGTCTGTGTTACTTAGGATATTTTTAGTGTGTTTTGTTTGGTTTTTTTGTGTTTAGTTTTCCTTTAGGCGTGTGAGTCAAGTTTATAGTTGTGGAGGACCAACCTATCCGTAGGTCCAAAAGGTTGCAAAACATTCCTCCATTTGCTACAGTGGAGCCTCCACCGCCACCTCAAAGGCGGAGACATGACACAGACCGTTCTTTCTAACCAACAAGTGTTAGTGAAGTTCCAGATGAACCGAAACTTATGCTTAATCTAGAAGAAACCTCAAAATTAGAGATATAAGACTTGTAGGCTACAAGTTTGCAAGAAATTTTAATAAACCTTTGACTGATATAAATGATCTTGTGATAGTCCAAGTCCTCCCTTTTAGTTCACATGTTTCTAGTGTTCCTTTGAGCTCAGTAATGTGTAGCTCAAGAGAGGTTATGTCTACCCCAACTTCAGCCATGTTGGTTGGTGGAGTCGCACCTCCCCTAGTGAGGGCTCCAAGACCTAGTGCATCTAATGCACCTCTTTCCTGAAGTGCTCGAGTGATTAATCTTTCAGCACCCTCTAATGTTCTAGGTCATTCTAGTGGGGTGGTCAATAGGATTCCCAATGCACATTTTGCTTCTCCTTCGTTCATGCAAAGTTCTCAAATTTGTCCAAGTGGATCTACTTTGTTTGTTTAGGGTTTTCCATGGAATGGAGGACATATTCCTTCATTCGCTCCTTATGTAGGACCATCGCTTGCTTATGTGGATATGTCATCTAGAAACACAAATTCCTTTACAGGTCATAATTTTCAAACAACTAGTCAAGTTTCGGCCACAGGATATTCACTTAGTGAAACTATGTCATAGCGCATTCATTCATGGGATATTAAAGAATACCCCTAATTTCCCTAGATATTGATAATTACTTACAAAATTCCTTTTGTTGATCCCCCATCCCAATACATATTTCAAGTTAAAAAAATGTTTATTTTTACAATATATTCCTTATTTTTACTAGAAACCCCTTTTTATACCCAACAAATGCCTATAAACCCCCCATACCCTATTCCCCATCCCCCAATAACTATAATATATTGACCTTATTTTTCACAATTAAAAACCTCCCTTTATGAATTAACGTGATAAGATATTTCTCAACAAGGTGAATACCCTGTGGTTTCATCCACCCCTTTCACAAGCTCTCCCTTTTCACTGTTTAGTGGAGGGATCCCTGCTCCTGTGTTTCAAAATCCATTTTCGATTGGAGAAGATCAAACCACATATCATGCACCACAAAGAAGTAATCCACTAGCTTTCAGGTGGAACCCTTTTCAAAATACTGCAACTACATCGCAACCGGTAGATGGACACAACCTCACCTTTTCTTTTGGGAGCCAGGGGGCAAGTCCTTCCACACCCCATACTCCTCAATATCAAGCCTCGATTAGGCCCAAACTTCCTTCCTGGAAACGTTAAACTTTCCATATTTGTCAAAGCTAATGAATGACCCCACAAGGCACAACGTGGCATGGCCACCTATACCCATCAAACTTCCCTAAGAAATCCCTAAGTTTTAAGGAAAAGATGGTGAGGACCCAGGTGCTCACATTACCACATTCCACCTTTGGTGCTCTTCTAACTCATTGAATGATGAATCTGTTTGGTTGAGGCTTTTTTAGAGAACATTGACTCATGTGGCAGCAAAATGGTACATAGAACTTCTATCTGCTCCATATGATAGATTTATGGATTTAGCAAGCGTGTTCCTTAATCACTTTCAGCTTCATGTCTGGTATGATGTTGGTACATACTTGTCAACATTTCGGCAAAACAAGGCCACACATATATCCAATCACATTCATTAGTGGCGAAGATGAAAGAGGCTTATTAAAGCCAAAATAACTCCTTATTTTTTGTTGGAGTCATTCTTGAAATCTCTATTGCCTTACATTTCTAAGGATGTATCCACTTCCAGGGTTACCATAGAAGAAGAGGCAATTCTTAGGGCCCAGCAGTTAGAAATGATATATTCTCATTCTAGGATTTAGTATGACATTATCCCAAAGGCCCTGAGGTCTAAAAAAGACAAAGAGAAACCCAATCTTGGACCCCATGTCAATGGCGTGGTTGGTTCAGTTAGTATTCCCACTATAGAATCAATGGCCAAACAACTCCATGAGTTTTCAATGAAGCAATCTGCAGTGGAGGCAACTAAGTCTGCAACCCCCTCACCACAAAGTGTTAATTTTTTTTTACAGTCTTCGTAGAAGGGAAATCAGTATCCCGGTGGGAAAAAGAAGAAAGGGAAGAAAGGTGAGGGTAACTAAAACAAGAAAAATCCCACAAACATTGGTGATGGGAGAAAGAAAGAAAATAAAAAGGTCAATTTTCCTTGTAAGTTGTGTCATGGATACCACCTTACTTATCAATGTCCTCTAATGGAACAAGCATAGAATTTGTTAAATCATCAACAACCAGTTGTCCTAAAGAATCCCTTTCCCTAAGGACAGAATGCATCTTCTGCTTCAAATGTTGTTGGGGGGACTTCTAGTGCTCCTATTTATCATAATTATATCCATATGGTACGATCCAACACTTTCCTCCAAACAATAAATAATAATTACAAATCGGAGGCTTGGGAGAAGGGTAAGTCTACTGCTGAAACTTCAACCCTTCTCACTATTGATAAACCAGCTCAACCAATTCTCAAGATACCAAAAGGTGTCTTTAAGAAAACATTTCACAGCCCTAATGCTAGGGATGCTTCCAACTATTCTATAGTTGAAGACTTAGCTCAAACTCCTTGTGCGGTGTTGGAATTGGAGGTGTTACATATTTTTCCTTCTAAGAGGGATGCACTCTTAGCAGCCATAGGTAGCATGGATTCAGCGAGCCTGCTAACGAAATTTAATATTTTCGATGTTAAAATATTCCTTCCATGCCATGTGGATTTGTCAATTGATATTGTCCATAAAGGTAAAACCATTAGACAAACGGTGGTTGATGAAGGTGCTTCCATGTGTGTCATGTCGATGTCTTGTTAGAAATCCTTGGGATCCCTAGAGCTGGTTCCATAGAACACTCTACTTACTGCTTTTAACAGAAGGTCTTTTCATCCACATGGTATCCTATCAGCTTTCGAAATAAAGTTGGAAGGGAAAGTAGTGTCTTTTGAGGTGGAAGTGATTGATCCTTGGATTATAACTTAATTTTGGGGAGAAGTTATAATTATGCCATGTATGCTATCCCCTCAGTCATTTTTCAAGTTGTAATATTTATGCATGAAGGGAAGCTGGTCAGAGTTGGCCAGCTAAGTTTCACTCAGAAAGGTCATTTGGAAACGAATGAGTCCACAGAAACTTTGATAGATCAGTAAAAAATGACTAACGAGAGATTGGGGGTTGGAATGTATGCATCTTTGATGGACTCATTTAATATACCAGCGCATATCAACTATTTAGTTTCAATGAGTGTAGGAAAGTCTATCGTGATAGTTGTCGACAGAACTGATCCATGGGTCCTTCCTTCATGTCATAAGCCTCAACTTTGCTTATCTGTAGTGGAATTAGATTATCAAGTTGTTTTTAATGCCACTTTCGATTCCATCATGAATCCTTCTTTAGTCTCAGAGGATTCAGATT
Source organism: Pseudotsuga menziesii (assembly GCA_001517045.1). NCBI lineage: Eukaryota > Viridiplantae > Streptophyta > Pinopsida > Pinales > Pinaceae > Pseudotsuga > Pseudotsuga menziesii. The sequence goes on along the minus strand of LPNX010935458.1, from coordinate 340,155 downwards.
AATCCTATATGCCAGCTTAGGCGAAGAACTCTATGTATTCATATGATTGATTGAATATGGTTTTGCCTTTGGATGAATCCATTCTATAAGTTATGATTGGATGAGAAAATATTTGTGAAGACCTTGACCTTAAGTCCTTCTTTCTCCCAAATTTAAGCGAAATTGAGAATCAGGAGTTCCATGTGAGACTGGCAGAAGATCTTGATTTGTCGATTAATCCTTTACCCAAGGAGGGAGTATTGGTTGAGGGGAATATGGAAAATATCTCTACTACCATTCCAATCAACATTTCTACAAACCCTAACGTCATTGAAAATGTACATATTGGTGCAAACTGCTCTTTAGAAAAGGTTTCCATTTATACTTCCTTTTTTAAGGTATTTCGCGACGTCTTTTCCTGGTCATATGAAGAGATTCCAGGAATTGATCCATATATAGTTGAACATGAGATACGTACTTACCCCGGTGCAAAACCTGTTCGACAAAAACTTAGACCATTGAGTCCACAAAAAGTGGCAGTCGTCAAGGCTGAAGTGGAGAAATTGTTGAAAGCTGGTTTCATTTACCCGATTGCTCTGACGGAATGGGTATCCAATCTTGTTCCTATTGATAAAAAACAAGGTACCATATGTGTTTGCACTAACTTTCATGATTTATACAAGGTATGTCCCATGGATAACTACCCCACACACTTCATCGATCATATTATTGATGCGTGTGCGGGTAGTGAGGTATTTTCATTTATGGATGGTTTTTCTGGATATAATCAAATTCAAATAAAACTAGAAGACCAACATAAATTGGCGTTCATTTGTCCTTGGGAGACCTTGGCATATAAGCAAATTCCCTTCGGTTAGAAAAATGTCAGACCTACCTTCCAGTGGGCAATGAATTTTTCCTTCCATGATATTAACAATATTGTTGAATCATACTTGGATGATCTTCCTTCCCATTCTTGCAAGCAGAAGGACCATCCATATCATCTTTGTCTGATCTTTGAACGATGTAGGAACTATAAAATAGGCTTGAATCTCCACAAGTGTGTTTTCTGCGTCGAGTCAGGGAGCTTACTAGGGTTCATTGTGTCAAACAGAGGAATTCATGTGGATCCATTGAAATTCAAGGCTATTGTAAATCTAACTCCTCCTCACTCCATCAAGAAATTGTAGAGTGTGTAGGGAAAATCCAATTTCCTTCAATATTTCATAGTCAATTATGCCAAGATTACTAAGGGTTGCATGTGCTTGTTGAAGCAAGACACCCCATTCATGTGGGATGAAACCACATAGCTCACTTTCGAGGCATTAAAAAAGGATTTACTATCAGCTCCGTTATTGCATCCGCTAGACTACACTGAGGATTTTATATTGTATATGGCTGCACCCGAGTCAACCATAACAATATTACTAGTTCAGGAAGACGACAAGATTCAAGAGCACGTTGCCTACTACCTTATTCAAGCATTAGCACTTCCTAAACTTAGGTACTCACATGTCGATAAGTTAGCATTAGCAGTGATCTATGATGTTCAGAGGCTACATCACTACATCTTACTAAGGACAACCACAGTAGTTGCATATGTGAATTTTTTCTAGTATGTTTTATCCCGATGTATAATCGGGGGGAAATTCAACAAGTGGATAGTCATTCTCTAGGAGTTTGACTTGGATTTTCAATATGCTAAGTCCAAAAAATCCTTAGTATTCGCAGAATTGATCTCAGTTTTATTTCAACCTCTGATCCCTGGTACAAAGATATTCTAATATATCTTCAGAATCTTGAGTGTCATGTGTCATTCTCATGGGAAGAGCGATGTAAGTTGCAGGTCAATGCAAAAAATTACCTTATCATCGGTGACACCTTATATCGACGAGGGGTAGATTCAATCTTGCATTAGTGCCTCACCCACGAGGAGTCGGAGCTTTTCCTAAATGATTCCCATAACGGAGCATGTAGGGGTCATTTATTTGGTTTAGCAATGGCCCAAAAGATTTTATGTGTCAGTTATTTTTGGCCTACTATCTTCAAAGATTGTGTGGAAGTTGTAAAGCGTTGTCATCCTTGTCCACTCTATACCATAAAGATGTGGTCACATCCCGCTCATTTGTTCCCTGTCATCATGGTAGGGTCGTTCACCAAGTGGGGGGTAGATTACATGATGTGTAACCCATTTTTTTCTGGGGGGAACAAATACATCATTGTTGTTGTAGACTACTTCACTAAGTGGGTAGAGGAAATGGTTACCTTTAAGGTCGATGGAAAAACGACAGCTTACTTTGCATTCAACCAAATCATTGGTTGGTTTGGTATACCAAAGAATATTGTCACTGACCGTGGAACTAATTTTCAGAACAACATGATGACTGAGTTGACCACCATGCTAGGGTTTAGGAAAGACCATTCATCTTTCTTTTACGCTCAGGTAAATGGACAAGTAGAGGCAGTTAACAAAACCTTTAAAGTCATTCTAAAGTGCACTATTAACATGAGAAGGTCAAATTGGCATATCATGTTGTACCTTGCAATTTGGGTATACCGGACTAATGTCAAGATTGCTATTGGTTTTTTTCCATTCCATCTCATTCATGGGGTGGAAGAAGTCACACCGGTCGAGTGCAATATTCCATCCCTAAAGATTGATATTCATGTGCTTCCTGACACTATGAATCTAGAAGAACGTTTGCTTCACCTAGAGAATATGAATGAACAACGCAAAGATTCGTTGACTGTAAACGTGGCTCATAAGAACCGGGTCAACAAACAATATGATAAAGTCGTTAAACAGAGAGTTTTCTCCGAGGGAAAACTTGTTTTTCTCCAAGACCGAGACAAGGAACCCCTGGGGGCGAGAAAATTTAAGTCAATGTGGTTTGGCCCCTACGTTGTGTCAAAAATTTTGAAAAAGGGAGCTTATGAATTAACTGATTATGATGGAAACATGTTTCCTGATCCTAGGAATGGGCTCTACCTTAAGAAGTATTATGGTTAGGCATGATACTTTTCTTGTATTATTATTGTATGTATTTGTATGTACAATGGGTCATTAGTTAGTTAGTGTTTCTTATACATTATATTGATTGTTTTAGATGGCATCTAAGTTGTTCATAGGTTTTGTTGATTGAACTAGCCTCCACACTTGTAATATGGCTCCATCTACCTGGGTTATCTATACACCCTCAGGACAACTGGTTGCCTCTAATGGCACTTCCTTAGGTCCTGCGAATAATAATGTGGCTAAATACAACGCAATCATAGAGTTGTTACGGGATGCTGCATTACGTGGAATTACCCATTTGGAGGTTATACTTGACTCACAGCTCGTGGTTTCCCAACTTGATGTTGATTATTAGGTGCAAAACCCTAACTTACTACGTCATTTTTTACGTGTGAGATTACTTGAAATAAATTTTGAATGCATTGCATACATTCACATTTCAAGAAATAAAAATAGAATTACTGATGCATATGTGAATTACATACTCGACCGGAATTCAACACACACATTGTAAAGTATAGCAGACACATTTGAGGCACATGTATATAACCATAAATATATATATATATATATATGTGTGTGTGTGTGTGTGTGTGTGTGTGTGTGTGTGTGTGTGTGTGTGTAAAAATATGTCCATAGATATAGCGAGTCTAATAAGAACATCCTATAGTAAGTGTATCAATATAAAAAAATGGGATCATAGTTTGTAATATGCCTAACTCTAGGCTTGATCCTCAACCTCCTCTATTGCGGCTTCCTCTATAGCCTCCATGTAATATAGTACGACCCTGGCCACCCTTCTAAGAAGGCGTAGCCAGGTCGAAGGAACCCCAACCACATACTCCTGCATTATCATTGGGATCTGATCCATCCTGAGTGTAGGGACATCCTTGGTGATCCTGGCCAGATTCCCCTCAATAACACGTAGAAAATCATCATCCCCACCAACCTGCATGGGCCACATAAAATCTCTAGGATGGACATCTGGGTGGGCAGGCCCAACAACTCCATATAAACATAAAAGAAGGTCAAACTCATATACATATGCATATATAATTTTATGAATAAAACTCATAAAAATCAAATAACTAAAAAGATAAAAATATATACCTATCTCCCCCCATGATCCTCCGGGAGGGAGGATGAGTTCTAGATCTCCATGGAAATCTAGTCCAGCATAAGGAAACTGCTCTAGAGAAGCAACATGTCTACTCCATCAGGAGTAGAATTCATCATCATAACCATTCTGGACCGCACCAATGCCACCCTGTCATAGACAATGTCTCCCCACCACGTGGATCAAGGCTCACGGGCTTGGCAAGGAGGTAAGGTCACCGCAGGACCGAGGGCAGGAACCTTCTCGAAGAAAAACACCACTAGAATACCTTTATATCCAAATTTTTTCCTTCGACCCCTCTTGCAATCAGACAATTCGTTTTTCATTATCGAGATCAATCCTGAGCTCCTGTAAAACAATATCCCCCACATGCACTCTACTGCCACCCGCATATGAGTACGTGTTTCTAGATGCAATGCGGATGACCTTGCTACTCTGGTGACTGTGCTTACCATGAGCTCCAATGGAAATCTTGAAATTTGTGAAATTGGGACTTGTGTCCCAGATTTTTTCGTACCATGAAAGCAGTAGGTGTTGACATAGTCTTGCACACATTAGAGGAA
>LPNX010935458.1:305809-335340 GCA_001517045.1 Pseudotsuga menziesii | reverse complement strand
TCCTCCAAAATTAATCAATATTATTTTATTATTTTAACTATTATTTTATTATTTTCCTTAGGAGGCCCATTTTAGACCCCAAAATTCCTCTAATGCTTAGAGGGTCACTGCCTCGACCAGTGCTCTCCAAGTCCACAGGTGTACCCCTGCATGATAGACCCATGATAAAATAGATGTCATCTATGTTCAATTCCAAGGTATCCCCTTGGATGTTGAAAAGTCCAAGTTTGTGATCCCAATAGCTTACCAAAGTTTCCAAAATACGGACTTAGGAACACATATTCGAGGTACAATAAAACTTTAACAAGCCACTTCTTTGTAAAGGTTGTAAAGTGGGGACATCCGCATGGCATCTCAATCCATGTCCTCGTGCTCATGTTCTCTCCGCTCTAGTACCATTGTTGCCTACCAAAGCAACATGCCTTTCATTAGAATTCATCACAAAATGCATTTTTTTGTTCATTTTTAGAAAAAAAAAGAGCTTGCGGAGTATTTGAGACTGTGTTTTCTGCACAGTGCAAAGCACACGCCGGTTGCACTACAGGAAACCCGCAAATAAAAATCATACTCATGAGTCTAAATAAGGGTACCCATGAATGGAATGGATGAAATGAAAGAGGGGGAATATAGGTCTAACCTACAACTTGTGGTTTTGAATTTGGTCCACCAGATTGTATGCTACGGTCAATTGAAATTCGAAGGTAAAATTTCCAAATATAGGTGAAATTCTAAATGGTATGTTTATTTTTGGTTTTGAACTTTTTAGAGTAAAAAATTCAAATTTTTACCCATTCTCTATAGTTTAAAATCAAATTTTTAATATATGAACTAATATCATGGTATTTTACTATGCTACAACATAGTACTGGGTGATCGAAAAGTTGTTTTTCATTGCTAATAGGGTAGGATTTGGTCCTCATTTGCAAACTTTGCATTGACACCTTATCCTCCGATTAACCCTAGGATCACTTTTACATCCATGGACTATTATGTATAACCACTTTTACCTCGTACAAATCATTGTTCCTTCGTGGATAGGGCATGCTTTACATGGGTTACCATGTTGATGTATTTGTAACTTCGGAATGTATTCACTTGTATATCTTATGTATTGTACCCCGATGTTCGTATCGGGAAGTAGTAGTAATGTAATTGAGTCATATCATACCCCGATGTTCCTATCAGAAGAATCAATAATGTAAACAAGTCATGTAAATTCATAGAGGGTAACCCTCCTTATTGATAAAGGGTTAAAGTCCCCACAGTTGTGGGGCACTAGGGTTGTTAGACTCTCCTAGAGAAGTCGGCCCTGGTGAGTTAATGTAAGTCAGGTCATTAGTACCCTAGTTGTGGTTACTTGAGCCTACATAACTAAGTTAGGATTACTCGATCCTACATAATAGAGTCAAATATTAAGTGAACGAAAGAATATAAATAGAGAGTGAGCCTCTTTATTTATTACACACACACTCACTTAACTAGGGCGCATGAGTGAGAGAGGAAGTGCTGGAACAAGTGAGAGAGATCAGCTGTCAGAGATCATATTTATGTTTTTTGGTTTTACTTTTTCTACTGGTGCTCATTCTATCTCTGGGGAATCTGGGGGTTTTCTCCTTTATGGTTTACCCAAGGAAAATTCTTTTTGTCTCTTGTCTCTTGTGATTATTGATGTGCATGTTATTCTCTCAGATAAGATCCTAAGATCATATTGCTTAAAATGATAAAAATCTTACATGGTATCAGAGCTAACTTGAGAAGAAGACATCAGCACAATCTATCAGCAAAAGGATACTAGGCTAACTCTCCATTGAAGGGCGCATATTTCTATCGAAGCAGAATTTGATTCTAGGCATTTTCAGTTTTCGGTGCGGGAAATTAGGGCTTTTCACAGAAGATCAATTTTTGAGTGAGCCCAGCATAGGATTTCTCTCCTCATCAAAATAGAAATTTAGAGACCAAGGTCAATATTTTTGGTTGGGTAAAACTCTGGGAAAGTCAAACCCTAATTTGACCCTCGGCCTGAAAAACACTAAAATACTAATACGTGTAGTTTTGGTACATTCACTATCTCTCAAGATTGAAGAAGTCTCAGGGGCCTAAATTTTCACAAGATGAATATAAAATCCCAATGTACCCTGTGTAAAAAAATTAGCCTTATATTCACTATATTCTGGGAGATATGTTTCCTCCAAATCAGGGTTCCAGCCTCTTCCAGGATTCATCCCTAAACAGGACACCTAGGGAGAATTTCTATATATCGGGATACAAATATCGAAATGAAATTTCGCAAGAACTTATATATATGGCATGGACTTTAATTTATATGGTAAAATTTTTAGACCTTGATGATGAAACAAGGACACGTGGCAGTCTGTACAAGTTCGCTATGCTGAACAGTCCTGAAATACGTCACCTTGGTAAAACTCTCATAAGTCCCAATTGGTGAAACCAATTATGGTAAAACCTGTGATGTTGGAAATAGGACATAAGAGGTTACCTCAGTATGAAATTTTAGACATAGTGGATCATTACTTTTGGAGATACCATAGAAACAATATCAGGAATTTCTGCAAAAGAAATTGGTAAACTAGGGCTTCCTGTTCCAGGAGCTTCCCTCCACTGTTTTCAGAAAACGAGTACATTGGAAAAATCTCCTTGGAGAGGCATATATTTCTATCCAATCAAAAGTTTTAAATTCCAAGATTTGAAAATTAGGGTTTTTCTAACAAACCCTAGATCAGCCAGCTTCAGAACGAGGATAGACACCTCAAATCGGTAAGATCTAATATTTTGCTATTTATAGTTGAGGTTCTCATTTCAAAATGACTAATCACACCAGCTTGATGACAAGCTTGGTGAGGCTGGAAACTTCCAAGCATGGAAGTATAGGATCTCACTATTTCTTGAAGGAAATGAATTGGACATCTACATAAGTAGAGAGGTTCCAGTTCCAGAGGGAGATGAGGCTAAAGCCTTACATAAGAAGAACTTGGTCAAGGCCAAGAAGATCATTGCTGATTCAATCAAGGATCACCTTATACCACAAGGGTCTTCCCTAAATACACCTAAAGATATGTTTTGATTCCATGACCAAGCTATTTGAAGGGAAGAACATAAATCGAAAGATGACTTCAAGAAACCAGTTGAAGAATGTGAAGATCCAGAATGCAGAAACAATACAGTCATACTTTACAAGGGTCTCTCAAATCAAAGAACAACATGAAGCAGTAGAAGAAGAAGTGGAGAATACAGAAGTTCTGATAACCACCTTGAATGGCCTCCCAGGATCATGGGATTCATTCATTCGAGGAATGTGTGCCCGGAGGAAGTGATTACTTTCAGCAGACTCTGGGAAGAGCACACACAAGAAGAAGCTCGACTCATAATAAGAGAAAAGAAGATGGAAGCAACTGAAGATCAATATTTCACAATTCAAAGAAGATACATCAAGCGATGAGAAATATGAAGAACTCAATTCTTGAAGAACCTCTTATCCATCTTAAGCATTTGGATAAGAAATGATGTTGTTATGAATGAAGAAGATGATGAAGCTGAAAGGAGTCTACCCATGAAACAAATAAAGATAAGTATTCAATTGTCATTTCATGATATTTTTTGTTATGCATTTGTTTATATTCAGTTGATGTATTATGCATGATAGAATGTTTGCATTAATGACAGTATACTACTAATATGCATGTGATGGGTAAGTAGCTCATGGTGCTATACAACTCTCCATTACTACTTATCTAGATTGAAACCTCTTTGCTAACATATTGGATTAGTGCACAATCTCAATGTTGTCCTGGTAGAGATGGAAGGCATCTAGAAAGTTTCCGTGAGATATGGATGAATGTTGTATTGGCTAAAATAGTTGCATGATCATATATTTATGCATAATAATTTGCCATTATGAATATGCCTTATGAAATCTTTCTAACCATACAAATGCATTTGACTTGTAGGAAAGGTCGCGTACAATCACCTACAAGAAAATAAGGATGAGACTTGTTCCAAAGAAAAAGTGACGACAATTCAAGCAATAATCCAAGAAGATAAAGAAGAATATGACGATACTTTCAAATAATTCAATAGGCCTCAGACACAGTGCAATTATGTGACACTTTTGAGTGACATCATTGATGCAGAGCCTTTAGCTATGAAGAAGTAGCCAAGAAGAAAGGGAAGGAGAGTACCAGTTCAAGAAGAATGATGTCTAGGATGCAGTATCGAGACCTGAAGGGAAGTCTGTAATGTTCCATATGGATCTATAAGATCCAACATGCAGTAGATTGCAACATCGTGGGATACAAGGCAAGATTCGTAGCACAAGGCTTCTCTCGAAAAGAAGGCATAAACTACGAAGAGACATTTGCAGCCATTGGAATTTAAGACACATGACAGGAAGACTCATGTGTGAAAATTAAAAAAGGCCTTGTTCGAGCTCAGAAGACACCCATGGGATAACACATACATGAGGAGCTTGAATATCACCTAGAGTGATGAATATCTTAAACTTTGCTACAAGGTTGAAGATGAAAGCCTATAAAGGATAACAAGCTCACAAATGGGTGCGAGAAGAACTTTTGAAAAGGTTCAAGATAGAGGATCTTGGTATCCATTGACCCTAGATGGTACATAGAATATTAGTAGCAGTGGAAGCTACTTGTCACTCCGGTACAGAATGTTTCAGTGCATAGAGTATGAAAGACAGAGGGAGAATGATGCTCCACTTCAAAGGGAGTGACTGCAGAAGATCCTGAGGTTCGACATGGTACGACATGATGGACAGATTACTGATGAATCTAGGCTTTACCTTTGCTTCAAGGTTGAAGGTGGAAGACCAATGCTGCTCTTGTTACATGTTGATGACTTGTTCTTGACAGAAAAGAGGAACTCATTAAAGTTTCAAGAAGGAGACTTGCTGCCGAGTTCGAGACAAAGGACTTGGATATGATGCACTACTTTCTAGGCATAAACAATTACCAGGTATGCTACTTGCGCAACTGCGGTATGCTACTTGAAGAATATGTATTAAAGCAAAGGTAGCATAACAAATAAACAAATAATTTGTTATGCAGAGCTACTTGCGCCTAGCCTAATAGAATATGTATTAAAGCAAAGGTATGCTACTTGCACAACTGCGGTATAAACTATTTTAAGGCATGCTACTTGAACCACTTATTTTTAATAAAAATACACATTCACTATTTCACTACTTGTGCTTGTGCATCTGCTGTATTAACCGCTTCAAAATATGATGCTACTGGCTATTCTACTACTTTATTATTGTGAGTCTAGTTTAAAAAGCATGAAGAATATTAAAATAGCTGAAGTTCTTACAAGCATTTGACCAAAAATTGCAGAAACCCTGATTTAAATATAGAGAATTAATATCTATACATAAAATATAACTATAGAAGAAAGAGGGCTTGCCTAAATCGCTCAAACCCTAGCTGAAAAAGTAGTGAGTTGAGAAAATATCACAAGCCCTTACAAAAAACTTGAAAATCTATGTTGACGAGCCGTACCAGGAAAACATCTGACCAAAAATTGTAGAAACCTTGATTTAAACATAGAGATTTAATATCTATACATAAAAATAACCATAGAAAAAAGAAGGCTTTCCCAGACCGCTCACTGGCCGAAAAAGCAGTGAGTTGAGAAAATATCACAAGCCCTCACAGAAAACTTGACAAATCTATATTGACAAGAATAATGAATAAACCCGTACCCAAGAAAACACAAGCCACTAATTGTATCAAAATTTTGACGGGAAAAATAATTGATGAATATGAAAACTCACCTGACAGTGGGTGTAGCAGTAGACGAGGAGGAATATATCCCTTTGCAGGTTAAAAACTCCAAAAACTTGATGATGCCCGCGGAAAGAGTGATGTAAGGGGTGGAAATAATCACAGAGAAAGAAAAAAATGCGCCAAAAAATACAAAAAGCTCTGCATTTGTAACGTATGAGCTAAATATAAATGCGATCCAAACTTATTTTCACGTCCACCTTGAGTGGTCCTCGTTTTTAGATTTTTAGGCCAGGCGTTTTTCTATCTAAGGCCTATGTGAGGTATTGCTGAAATCTCTTGAGAATTAACTTTAAAAACATATGATTAGTCTCAAGGTATATATTTCTTTAATGATTATTTCTTTTATTTGTGGAAAAAAGTAAGTTGTGACATTTTTAGAGGTTTTTGACAATGTGTTCACTTCATAAATGAAGTTTAACATTGTTTTTACTTTATAAATGAAGTTTAATAATATTTTCACTCCATAAATGAAATTTAACTAAAGTTGGAAGCTCTTTATCAATAAAAGTCTCCCTCAATTAGTACAATAGTTTGACACATGAAAATTTGATGAAACTTTAAATATATAGTTTTATTTTGCGAATTGATATGAAAATTATTTTGGACATACAGGGCCATAGTATGAAGAGTAGATACAAGCATTAAACCAATTGCTACAAGGCTTAAGCCAGAAGAATGTTTTTTGGAGGCCATGGCAATATAATTGCTATGAACAAATGGAACCCAACTTCACAAGAATGGTCAAGCTTCCATTCCTTTTTGGTAGAGCAAAGAAGTATTATGCTTAAAAAAATTGAAACGGATGGAGAACCCAAGAGACAAGCATAGAAAGTGGCATACAATAGTCTTTAATGTCAAGCAATGATTATGGGTTGTGCTGGATAAATAACCACTTGCAACGAAAAAACTAAAATGGCTATGAACAATAAGAATATATACCATTTGCAAATGAAACATTCAAGAATTATAAATATTTGGTTAAGAAATCCTGTGTCGCTCAAAACCTATGTCACCCTTGAGTTGAGTACACCCTTCATCTTCGAAGCCATACGTTCAAGCTAATGCATTGTTGGCTCTTTCAATTCCTCATGTTCCCACAACCCTCACTCTTCCAGTTGTTTTTGGTTTCTCATTCCCATTTTGTTTCTTGATGTTGAACCCAGGCAAAGGTTGGAATAGGATTGCCAACTTTGTTGATGGTGGGATTTTATGAACTACATTTACCTTCCATTCTTATTTTAATTGATTTTTCATAATTGTTTTTTCCATGTTTACCAAAGTCGCCATGGACACGCTTTTTGAATGGAGACTTTTGAATGTTGTAAGCTACATTCAGTGCACTGCATTCACTTCACTCTCGTCACATTATTTTCTTTCGTTTAAAATAGTTGCATATTTAAGTTTGTAGGTCATATATTATTTGGCTATCAACGTTGGACACAATACACCATAATAGATTCATCTAAAATTATGATCTACCATGCACCATGTGCCTAGAGGATCAAATATCTTTAAGTGCAAACCTTTTTAGAGTGCAAAATTTGAGAAGAGGTTTGCACCTTGAACGATTTGATCCCTCTCTACCCATTATAGATGGATATATGTTTTTTTTATTATCAGAGAGTTTTTAAAGGCTACTCATATCTTAGGTCATGATAAAATAACCCGACCTATAAAATCAAAAATTGAGAAGTGTATAAGCTTTATTGAATAATAATTTGTACAAAATTCCTACCAACAATTTTTTGAAATAGCTTATATCGCAAAGATATGTTAGACAATAAGACGTGGAGTCTACATTTTGTTTTTTGCAATCTCAATGCAGAAGATGTCCATATTGTTTCTAAAAATTAAGCTACATTTCTTTACCATTATGAAATAATTTCAACTTGAATTTGTTACTAGTCACATTTCAGGATTGAGTCTTTGCAATGGAATGCAATAGGCTCTTCCAACTGTGTAACACTTGAACATAAAAAAGTTAAACTATATTGTTGAAATCAATGCAACTAAGTTGATATGCATAACTATCTATTTTTTCTCTCTTTGTCTAGGTAGGCCAAGGAATATGAGTTTCATAGAAGACATATGCAAGCCCGCATAGAGAAGGCGTATAGATAGGAAAGCCATAGGACCACAGAGAAGAAGCCGAGGTTGGTGGGTTGTAAGATACCTTAGATCACTTTTGTTCATCCTTGGATATGTGTAGCAAGAGATTTGATGTATCAATGCTTTTTAATTTGTTTATGAAAATTAAATTAGTTATAACATTAAACTATTTTGTGATATTTCCATGGTAATGGGATAATATGTTGCAGTAGGAACATTAAAATTATATTGATTAATGAAACTTGTTATAATGTGATAATGATATTGATCCACGTTGAGGCACCATCATTAAGTTAATTAACAATGAAACTTTTGGAAGAAGACTCTTTTTGTAATATGCAATTTCTTGTGATTGAATAGAAGATATAAAAAAAAATTTGTGGCTATTGAAATAAAGTACTAAATCCATGCATGTTGAAGCATGTTTATATGTTCTATGTACATGTTTGATTTTCAAGTTGAAGTTGTATTAATGTGCCTCTCCCTGCTCTCATAGTTTAGCATCAAAGAGATATTGATATTATAAAAAAGTGTTTAGAACACAGGTCCGAGTCAGAGATGAATATTAACAGGTCAAAGCGTGAGGTTGAAGGTTGTTGAAACAACATAGAGAAGAAATACATATAGGATTAGAAAGATCAGATCAAAACATGAAGAGACATTACATCAAATATAATGTTACCACTATTATGCAAGCCTATCATGACATAAGAGAATTTATGTATAGATTTTATTGGTTCATCTTCAGTACATGAGGCACTGGCATACAAAAATGATTGTAGCAAGGACATAATGAGTGGTAACATCATCTTAATTGACAGCTCATGTTGTTGGCTTGTTTATCAAATCAAGGCAGATTCAGGATGATTTCAATCACCATTTTTGGAATGCTTGGTGGAGACGCCAATGAAGCAATGTTGGGAATGATTTGATGATAATTGTGGTCCCTGAAGCAATAGATAGGTACTTCAGATCCATGGGGTCCTCTTTTTTGGATTCAAACCCTGTTTGGGATAGATATTCAACTCCATAGAAGAGCTTGTCACAGAATTTGGTAGTGTGTTGAAATATCAAGATGGTTTGTCTAGAGCTTTGAAAAGTCAATATGAAGGATGGAAAAGCTATTATAATCCAGGGAGTACATTTAGATCCTAGTATTTTGACTTATGCAAATTCATTCTCTTTGGAGGACACTTCACTTGATCATGACATAAAAGAAAAGGAATAAAACACTTCAACATATGCCCTGGTCACTAAAGCTTCTGATGCTCTAGAATCTAAGGTTACCACCACAGTGGCCACAGGACGTTTCAACACAAAGACATCTAAAGTTTCAATGAAACAATGATGAGAAACACACCCATTGATGTTAAGGAAATTCAGGTGATTCCTATTGTCCTGGAGATGGCTGATTTTGATCAGAAAGGTCTTCTAGAGCAATGTTGCTTGGGATCACCCCCCACCCCCTCGCTCCCGCTCCTAAAGCTCACTTCATTCGGAAGCGAGCTCCCAGTTTTAGGAGCACGCTCCCGAGGCGCTCCCTTCCTTTCCTATACTAAAAGCTCTTATACTAGGTTGATCGTTTGATGACAATGTTATGGTACCTCCCTTATTTGCCAAACTCCTACAAAGGTTTTTATGGTTGATCAATTGATGATAATGTTATAAGTTGTAACTACTAGATGATTGATGTTACATGGTTTAATCCATGCATTCTATAGCTAATTCAACATCCTACATGTTTTTTAGATATAAATCCATCAAAATATATTAAAATATATACTATACAAAAAACACTCCCAAAATGGGAGCTTTTGAAAATTTTACTTTTTGCTCCCCTCCCGCTCCCCGCTCCCAACAGCATAGTTCTAGAGGAATGGGTGTCTAGCATATCCGTTGATAGTAAATGTCCAACCAATGATCAGAAAGAGTTTAATAAGCAATTTGAAGACACCTCGAGATTACTTTCGCTCATTTCAATCACAGAGAAAGACAGTCGTAAATATCTCTACTACAAGTTTTCCTCAAAGATTGGTCTAGTTACACAATCTTTTACAGTGCACTCAGCAGGGTAACTCAATCAAATACAGGGTGTAATTCCTGTAGTAGATGTGTAATAATTAATATGCAGGGCCTGGTTTCTCTAGTGGATCTCTCGCACTTCAAGGTGTATTTCTAATAGCATATTTTGCCTTAGGTTGAATCATACACATGCAAACGGGGCACCTTATAGTTGGTGGTTGTATGTCAGCAAGTCATGTGAAAATCCCCTTCAAATCTGGGAGCTCGATTAGTCAAAACAGTGTAGTTTTAACATGTTCATGCTAATGTGATAAAATTAGAGAAATATAGTGATTAAGGCTAGGTAATATTGGCACATACACAACAGTTAGGGAGCAGATGCGTGGAGAAAAGATGATGTTTGTTATAGTCAACAGGAAGGGTGCCTTTACGTGCCATGATTACAATCATTTACGTCCCACTATGATAAATCAAGATCCAAAAGTACTATCACATGAATCATGATCATTGACATTAAAATTGATATATCTGACGTTATGTCATACGTTTTCCGAACACAATTCCTATCTCTAAACCTAGTGCAATTCCTAGCGCGGTTCCTTTCGAAATTTCTAGCATTATTCCAGGCGTTATACCTGGATCTATACTTGGAACTGTGCTGGATGTTTTCTAAGCGCAATTCCTAGCTCTCTATACTTGGCACTATGTTGGATGCTTTTCCAGCCAAAATTCATGGCACAATTCCTGTCACTAACCCTGGATTAATATATGGTGCTATGCTATTCAATATGTTTTTTTGGAGGTTATTCTTGGCGTTATATGGGATGTTTTATTGGACGCTAATTGGGATGTTAACTTGGATGCTAATTGGGATGATAATTGTGACGCTAATTGGGATGCTAATTGGGATACTAATTAGAGTCCCAAATAGCGTCAACTTTTAAAAATGGGCACTACACTAATTGAAATGTTAATTGGGACGCTAATTGGGACGTTATTTGGGACGCTAATTGGGACGCTTATTGGGACATTAATTGGGATGCTAATTAGCGTCCAAAATAGTGCTAACTTTTAAAAATGGACGCGAATAACGCCATTAAAAGCGCCATCTCGTGGAAAAACATCCACTTTGTCCAAAAAATGATGAAAAATACACTAAAAGTGATAGTGGACGCTAAAAAGGAAGCTAAAAGAGACGCTAATCACAGGGTTTTGTTGTAGTGGAAGGTGCATATTCTACTCCTTTGATGAACATCACCTTGTACATACAACTAGTTGGTTATCTACTCTATATCACTAACACACTACCTGATATTGCATGTGCAGTGAGTGTGGCATATATATACATGGATAAGACACATGAACTCCATCTGAGAGCAGCAAAAATAATCTTACACTATGTGCAAGGAACCAAATCACATGGAATTCACTATGTTGCAAAATTTGCTTTAGATTTGGTTTGTTTTACTGATTCTGATTAGGATGGAGATACCATTGATTGAGAATCAAATTTAGGATACATATGCATGCTTGTAGGAGGGCCTATTTTATGTTCAAGAAAGAAGCAAAGTAATATTCCATTCTCTTCATGTGAGGCAGAATACATAGGAGTTGTGAATTTATCTACTCAATGTTTGTGGTTGTAAGGAAAACTTGGAGAGTTTGGGATTGATTTTGTCACTCACACAGTCATATTTTGTGAAAACTAGAGTGATAAAAGGATATCAATAGACCCTATTCATGGGTAGTGAACTATACATATAGATATTCTTATGCACTACATCAGAGGACTAGTGCATGATCAGATCATTGCTTTGCACTACTACGCATCATCTGAGCAAGTTGCAGACATCTTCACCAAGGAATCATCAGAGAAGAAATTAAACCACATATAATCACTACTTGGGGTAGCTGATAACATGGTGAAGACAGATTGAATACAAGATTTCACAATTTTGTTCATTTCGATGTTTAGAGGGGAGTTTTTTTCCAATGAGCTTTTCCTTCTTTCCTTGTTTTTGTGGACAAGCGATATGTAAAGGGTGACTAACCCTTGTTTCTAGGCCCTATATCTTGGATATATTTATGATATTTGAAATAATTCAATATTAAGGGGGGTGACGGGGGGGGTGTTAGCATACTCAAAAATCCATCATCATACCTAGGATATCTTTTATTAGTCATCTTGATTAATTTCCTAGGTACTAGACTAGGTATTTGGCCTCCACTTGCATTTTTTGGTCAACACTTTCCATTATTACACTCAGGAGTGCACATATCCTTATTCTGGATAAATTTTTGTCTACTTTAAAGACTGCCCAGTTTAGAAGGGCACATATCCTACTTTTTCTTATTTAAAGTGGAAAAGGAAAAATTTAGTCACATGGAAACTGCCTCCTTTTTTCCCAACACCTCTTCCATATTTTTATCTCTAAAAATCATGATTTTATTGAATTTCCATCACCCATTAGCTGACATACCTAATTTATCTAATTCATGACCTCCTTGGCAGATTTGGAAAGTGTTTTATGCACCTAGGGGTTTGTTTTATTTAAAGTAAGCTTGCTTTTTGTGAGGATGTGTCTTTCCTTCCAAGGAATTTGAATCCATGGTGTAATTATATATTTTTGATAGTCATATCATTGCCTAAGTTTGGATGGTGTGCACTTATTCAATAGAAGTCTATGTTATGCACCAATTCAGTGTCCAATTTTGAGTCAAATTCATGCATATTGTGTAGCAATTTCTTGTGAGTTCAATTGTGCTAAGCCTCAAATAATTTTTCACAATATCTAATGGATAAAATGGATCATATTGATATAGATTCAATTCTATCTAGGGAAGTGAAAAACTTCCAATCCCTTATTGTTGCTGCAACATAGAAAGTCCCTCCTCAAATATAGAATTTACAAACTTTTTAAACAAATATTTTGAGATTATGAGGGTAATAACATATACTTAATATCCAATACAAGTCAAGCCAAAATATAATTGAGCTCTCATGAGAAGAATATTAGAAATCGTGGATGAAGGGTTGACTTAATGTCTTCCTCTATGGATGATGATACATTTGCTTCCTCTTCTAGTGAAAGGAATAACAAGACCTTATATTGTGGAGTGGCCCTTACTTGTTGGTTATGAAGGCACTTAATTTCAATCTATAGATCATTTATTTCATAACATTTTTCCCCATTTTACCATGTATCATATTTCATAAAGAATATTAATCGAGAAAAGTCAATAGATGTTTTTTTTTGGTTAAAATATGCTTTTCTAATCGCCCAAGATATCAAAATTATTTTGAAAACATTATTTGATAGAAAAGGTGTGTGGGTCAATAAATCAAAAATAATTTAGCCAAAAAAACGAAATTGAAACAATTTTAAAAAAACGTATGTTTTAACTATTCATTTTTTTAATCCAAACAAGTTCACCATGACTTAACGAGTTGAATTTTCTAAACCCAAAAATCTTAATGGTGGGTTAAATATAGGTTAATTACACTAAGACTCTACATTTTATTAAACAAACGCAATTTGTAACATTCTTTGAAGAATTAAGTTAAAATTTATTTATTTTTAATATATACACAGTTATTATAATGGTGGAATTAAATATATGTTGAGGAATGAAGTTGATCAATCATCGAGACATACTTGATCACTAATATGGAAAGTAAATTAAAAAAAAAAATCATTTCCATTGTGAAATTTCTTATGATGAAATTGAAGTGGGAATATAATTTTGAACTTATTTTATTTTTCAAATAAATTGTGACATTTTCTAGTGCCATGACATCTCACGGTAGCCATTGTTCCCTTTCATACTAGTACCATATGCTAAACCTCTCCCTCATGGAATCGATGCATTGATGTTAAGCCATCAAACAAAAACGAATGTGTTGATATTGATTTGTACATCATAGAAAGATGTGTTGAAGGTATGCCATATAAGTTCCTAATCAAATTTGACAATGAAATCATGTCATCAATTTTGAAGGTATACCATAAGTTTACTGATGGAAAGGTATATAATGCCCTAATTATAGAAACATACCAAGAAAATTATATAACCAACTACAATGCTAATGTACATAATGATAAATAAAATGTTTACACACAATAATCTTACAATGCATAAATAATAAATGTAATAATATAACATGATAAATAAAATGTTTACACACACAATAATTTTACATGCATAAATAATAAATGTAATATTATAACGTTATGCTACATATTATTAACTAGAATACTAGTTATGTATTTAATTTTAAAAAACATGGAATTAATAGGAAAAGACATGTGGAGGGAGAGGGATATTTTTCCCGCATGGATGACAAGTGGGGTCATCCATGCAGGAAGGGGTTTGGGAAAAGAAGAAGAGATATTTTCACGACAGAGGAGGGGGCTACTGGTTTTTTACCTCGAGGAGGTACTTTGTGGGGAATTTTTTTGGGATTTTACCCTATTGTGGTTTTACCAATGAGGGATTTATGTTGGTGGGGATTTATTGGATTAGATTCCTGGTTGAGTGCTCGGCAGTCTCTTGGCTACAGCTGGGGGAAATTGGTTGGGTGGAAAGTGTTACTAAGGATCTCATTTGGGGAAAAAAATGGAGAGCTTACAAGATATTTTAGGGAAGTCAAGTTCCCTTGCACATGCAGTAAGTGTTTCCTATTCCTTTGATATTCAAAAGGAGGTAATAAATAAGTAGTTGTATTGATATTTTTCTTAAATTGTTCTTGTTTAATATATACTAGAACCTATAGTAAATTAGTCTTACCATAATAAAATGCTCTTTTATTTATGTATTGGTTAAATTGTTTAGAACCCTAAAACCGTAGTAAATTTTATTTTTTTAATTCTGAATAAATGCTCTACGAAATCTCCAATAGGCAATTTCAATACATGAAACAAACAAATTTATAAAGAAAAACTAATTTATTTACACCAAAATATTTTTTCCAAGGAAAAAGGCGTAATTTAATTATTCAGTAATCAAATTACATAGTGTAGAAAGGATTTTCCTAGCCCTTTCTAGAAGTGGCCTATTGGCCTATCTGTAAAAAAGAGTGATGACAAAAAAAAATACTGAAACTGTATTTCCCGGATCAGTCATGCATAAAAGCTAAAGGAAATGTTGTTGTTTCCTCTCTGAGAGCCCTTTACGGTCGAGAGACTTCAAGGCATGTTTTTGTACAAAAACCTGAGATATAGCACATAGTACATTCATGTTAACCATTCAAAAAAGAATTGAATAATTACGCACAAAATGTTGTTGTTTTAGTTCGTCTGTGGTCCTTTGATGAAGGGAAGTGGTAGAAATCGTGATATGTGTCATTGACATGTTCAGTGATATGCCATTGGCCGTATACCAAGATTAGGCCTTTTTTGGGAAGTTGATCTGATGTTGTGTTGTGCTCCCTGTAGACATGATGGCACTAGAATGAGTCAAAATCATCTTAGATCCATCGAGTGTATTCAAGCAAATTGTTGAGAAACGAGTTGTGGCAGATTTGAATTTTATTAATCTAGTTTATGACTAGCATTGATTCTCCAAATATTTGAATGTGAGTGCAGTCCCTATCTTTTTAAATAATGAGAAGGAGTTACAAGGTGAGAAGCTCTGCATAGTTGTTCGTTCCTTTCCCCATACCTAGTTGGATTTGAAAGAAATGAGTTTTAGAAAGGAAGAGGATTGCTCCCCCTCCAAAAATACCATCTTTTGAGGCTCCATCAAAGTAATCCCATGGTTGAATCTTGCTTATTGTTTCCTCTCTGATAGTTATGGGGACTGGTTGATTGTTTTCTTGGGGGAAGTGGGAGAGGATATCCAGGCTGATTCAGGCTGAGCATTCTAGGATGGAGGTTTTGTCCTGAAAATTTTCCTTGTTCCTGGAAACCCAAGTGCCCCAAATAAGAAGAAGAGGGAGAACTCGGTGGATCTCTGTTTTTTGATATTTTAGCCAATTTTTCCACGAGTCTTGAATTGTGTCACCGATCCATAGCAGTGGAAGGTTGGTGAGGTGGTAAATCTCACACCAATATTTTTTTTGGAATAGGAATTCAAGTAAAAGGTGTTGGGTGGTTTCTTCATTTTGCATGCAGAGTGGGCACCTTCCTGGACCTTCCACCTTCTTCCTTTTCATTCGATCCCAAGTAGGGACTTTCCCTGAGAGTACGCACCACATAAAAATCCCGGAATTCATTGGGTAGTGCATTTTCCAGACTCTTTTCCACCACCATTTTTCATTGGTTAACCGGCCTGGTGTTGTGAGTTGTTTATATCCTAATTTTGGAGAGTATCTTCCAGTTGGTGCATGGTACCAAATAAGCTTATTTCGGCGATCAAAGATTCAGACATGTGAATATTGAAGCGCACATGTGTATTTGTTCCAAAGAGTCCCTATATCATTGTTCAAGCCCAAATCAGCAGTCGATTTCCAACCCTAGTTCGAAATAGTGGTGTAAGCATAGTCCGCTACTTGGTTTAAGTGAAAGAGACCCTGATCGTTTAGGGCCTTGATGAGGGGAGGGATAAGAGTATGCCTGTGTCGACTTCCCATCTAGGGATATGCACCAAGGAAGACTTGAGTACCCCAACCTATATTCCACGCTAATCTGCTTTCAATAATAGGGAGGGAGAGGAGAACCGCCTTCTAGATTGTTGAGGCTCCTCTTATGATTTTTACAGGGTTCCGAATCCATTCTGTCATAGTGTCTGAAAAGATATATTTTTTATGAACCACTTTTATCCATAGGTTTTCTGTGGATAGTAGCCTCCAACTCAATTTTACAGCTATGGATTTGGAAAAGAGGTGAATATGCTTGAGACCCAGCCTCCTTGGGATTTTGGCTTTGTCAAGCTTTCCCATCTGACCGAAGGCAAGACAAAGGACGTGGAGGTTCCTGACCAAAGAAACCTATAGGAGAGTTTTCTTATTTGTTCTATGATACCTTTGGGGATCTAGGCTAGGGACATCTAGTAAATCGGTATTTCTTATCGAACCAATGTTATCAGTACCAACCTTCCCACTTTGGACAACCATCAATGGCTCCAAGTTTTTAGCCTTTTTTCCAATTTTTCTATGAGCCAACCCCAGTCGTTTTTTGTGTAGCCATTAGGATTTAGTTGAAATCCAAGGTATTTTATCCTGACATCTAGTAGTTTCTGCTCGAAGAAAAATATTTCTGCATACCTGTTTTCTTCCTCTTCAGACAGGAGGTTGGTCGTAAGGGTTGGTTTGTGATTGTTTATTAACATGCATGTTTCCTTTTTTAAAATATCCAGGGTCTTCTTCAAGGTTTCTACATCTCTTCTTGAGCCATCAAAAAAGAGTAAGATATTGTCGACAAAAAGTAGGTGAGAGAGCCTTCGGTTATGAAAGAAATCCATTCCCTTAAAGGATCCCTACCTCTTTTCGTGAGTTAAGTCTCAGCTTAACCCTTCTGCCACAAAAATAAATAGAAAATGGGATAGTGGCCAGCCCTGACACAACCCTCTCTCATCCCCAAAGAAAGGAGAGGCAGATCCATTGATGACAATTGCAAAAGAGGCTATGGTAATGCATATGATAATCCACTTTATAAAACTGTAGTCAAATCCTAGATGAGTCATTTGCATTTTAAGGTAAAGCAAGTTCACCATGTCAAAAGATTTAGAAAATCCAATTTTGAGAATAGATCCCTTTATTTTTTTACTTTTTTGGGTGTGAAGGCCTTCTTGAGCTACTCCAATGGATTCATGAATTGGAGTAAGAAACCAAATTGCTTGTAAGAGATAAATTTCAACAAGATCATTTTCAGTCTTCTTGCGATTATCTTGGACACCACTTTGTAGGTTATGTTGCATAGTGATATTGGTCTATAATCATCCAAAGAGGTGGGATTGTCTGATTTTTGCATCAGAGCAATGGAAGTGGCATTTAAAGGGGGGTGCATTACCACACCTCTCCTGGATTTCTCAATGAGATGCAGGAGGTCTAGCCCTGTGGTTTCATAGTGAGCTAAGAAAAGCTCAATGGGCCATCCATCCGGACTAGGAATTTTGTCTTTTTGGAAGTTGTGGAGGGTTTCCTTGAGTTTTTCTTTAGAAACATCTTCCATAAGTTCATGGTTATCTTTAGGGGACATAAATCCAAGGAAGAACAAGGAAAGGTGAATGTTCTCATCCATATTTGTTCTGTTGTATTCCTTAAAGAGGTTTCTAAAGTGAGAAGTTCCCAGAGAGGCCAGACCCTCGAAAAAGGTGATTTCCTCATTTTCTTTGTTCCTTAGGCTCCAGATAGTATTTTTAGCTTTGCTTCCCTTAGAAAATGCATGGAATAATTTAGTGTTCTCGTCCCCAATGTAATACCCCATTTTTGACCCCTTGGTATTTAATTGTACATGATGTAAATATTGTATTTGAATCATGGCGAGGAGCTCAAGGACAAGGCCCTACCATTGATTGATATTTTGTGGATAGGTGATCAAGGTTGATACCTATGGTTTTGGTGCCAATTCAGACACTGTATATTTGGATATATCTTGAGGATGTACAAATTAATATAATACCACAGCTAGCGATGGGACTACAAATGTTAAAGAGATGGGGGCATGATTCCACAAGGGATAGGGTGAGGAGATGTCCAGCAGATGCCAGGTGAGAGATTGTAGGTTCAATCCTCATGAAAACCAAAAACCTTTGTTGTTTTGTCACCCAAGTCACCGAAGAAGACGCGAAATCAAAATTAAATCCTTTTGGATAGAAATCCTGCACCACTAGCTTTTGTTAAACAACTTGTTAGTTGAATCAGCGGAATTTTTGTAGGTCCTTGGATCTGTGTCCCCACGGACTGCAAACTTGATGAAGCAGACTACATTGGAATTTCATGCACATTAAGAGTTTGTTAAGACGTGCTAGTTGAATTAGCAAAATCGTTGAGGGCCATCGATCTATTTAATGGTTGATCTCAGTCGTAGATCTGTGTAAAAGTTACTCGTTCCTTAGTCATCTACCCTGGTTCATCCATGTCCTCGCGCATTCAATTTTTCTTGCAGGAAAATGGTTGAGGTAGTTAATGCCTTGGGCAGAGCAAGGCATGGCAATCGATTTCAGGACTGAACAATCCTGTAAGTATACAGTTTGGGGGAAACCCGTACTCTTTCTTCTGGAGCAAGTAAACCCACGTGAATGCATGCTTAGGAGATAATTTGTCTTTTACCTAAGAGAGGAATTCATTTAGATGGGAATTATCATTATTCAGGATTATGCATTGTTTTTCTATCCAGAGTTGCGTACAAGTGGTTCTGCAATGATTTTGTATGTGTTATAGAGTAAAGCATGTGTGTTGTGTTTTTATTTGTGGATTATTGTGTTGTGCATCCCTGTTTTTGTGTTGAATACTTAGGAGTGGAGGAGAGGCATAATTAGCTGATAAACCTAGCGAAGGGAGGAACCTCACAGACAGATCAAGAGAGGCTGGTAAATCCTTTCTGCACACCCTGAAGAACACTGGAAGGGAAGGTATGTCCTGAGGAAACTGTGTACCAATGAAGGGAATACTTCCTTGTGTTGGGTGGTGTAGGTATTGAGGAGTCCAGGCCATATCTTGTGTAGGTGTCCATGGCTCTATGGTTGAGCTCACTATCTTAGCAATTCTACCTTTCCATAGTCTTAGCAGTTTGAGAAACCCATCTGTTAGTTGGTTTGACTATGTTTTGAGGTGAATGTTGGCTTAGTTGAGTAAGTCTAAGGGACCCATATGCTATTGTCTTGTTTCCTTAGTATCCTATGAAACCAAATTGTATATTGGTTTGGTTGGAAAATCTGTGAAACCCAACTATAGGTTGGTTTGACTATGTTCTGATGTGGCTTGGTTGTGCATAAGCCTGTTGTTCCCTAGTTCCTTGTGGAAATCATGCCCAACTCGGGGGTGCCAACATGTTGAGAGATTAATGAACACAATGGCCTATGGATGGGTGGAACGTTGCAGCGACATAGCTAATTGAGGGATAGCTTAATCATCAAGATAAGTACTCTCGTTTATTCTGTTTATGCAATGTATTTGCTTATGAATGACTATACTGGTTATGTAGAATGCTTATGAATATGATGAATTGCTATGTTCATGTTGAATGCTTGTGGATGATTAAGTAAGGTTCACTTGTGTCTGAATGTCCCTGTATTTGCTTGCTATGCCTTGTATATTTTATGCATTTTTGCTTAAGTCCTTGGAGGCTATAAAATCCTAGTTAAAGAGTCAGTTTGCAGTTGATATAAGTGTTTTTTCACCCCGGGATCCGTAGCGGAAGGAGGAATGTTGGAGACAAGAGGAAGAGGTTTTATCAAAGTAAAATGTGTGATTTTCCATTCTAGGATCTGCCTACCGAAGACGGAAGGAAGAAATTAGGAGAAAAAAAAAGGCAGGAAGTGGGACTTCGGCACCCCAGAATCCGCCTACGGAAGGCGGAAGGTGGGAGGTGGAAAACCAAAAAAAGGTTACGGTAAGAGTTGGTCTTTCGATTCTAGAGTTATGCACTGGAGGGCGGAAGGAAGAAGGTGAAACTTTCGTTGAAGAATTCCTTCACTCTTTGAGTTTCCGATTTTCGAGTTTCGAGGTGCAGGAGGAGGAAAGCGGAAGGCGAAAGGAGGAAGAGCTGTTAAGTGTTTCGTCACGCTTTGAGTTTTCAATTTCCGATTTCCGAGTGCAGAAGGCAGAAAGTGGAGGGTAGAAGGCAGAAGAGCCATAAATTGTTTATGTCGCACATTATGCTTATGATTCTCGATCTCCGAGGGCGAAAGGCGAAAGAGAGATTAAGTATTATCCGTCGAACTTTATAATTCTGATTTTCGATTTCTAAGGGAGGAAGTGCATAAGTGCGAAAGTGCAAAACATAGACTACAGAAAGATAGGTCCAGTGCAGAAATGATCATTCTGGTCACAGAAGGGGTTCGTCATGGGCGGAACGACTGTTATAGTGGGTTCTAAGCCTAAGAATGAAGGTTTAAGTGTGTGTTTACGTCAATACCCTATGTTTAGAGGGAAAAACAAGGTTCTCGAAGTAAAATTTTTAATTTATCCACATTAAGGGGTATGGGAACATTACACCCACTTTTGAGCCATATTGTTGAACTCTTAAGCCTTCAAATTTATTCTTGCTTCGAGAGCAATTTTTTCCTTTTAGATTCCAAAATGTATAGTTGAGGCTTGGATCCCATAGATGAGTAACCTCCTCCTTATGAATCATGGAGGAGAGCAACCCCCTTTTCTGTTTGGATTAGTTTTTGTTCATCCCTTTCCTTTTTTTAAAAGGCCCATTCCTTGATTTTATTTTTTACCTATGAGTGATTTTTGACAAAATGATATGCTGCATAGGATCCTTCTTCTGAGTTGTAAGGGACCCAAGTTGTTTTTATAATTTTAGATATTTCATTTGATTTCATCCAAGAAGCACATATTTTGAAAGAGTTGGGCTTCTTTGTTGTGGTTCCTAATATTTCCAGGAATATTGAGAGGTGATCAAAGTCCCCTCCAGACTCCACCCATTGCCTGAGATTTAGGTTTTTTTCAAGTAAACCCTCATTTACCAGGAATCGATCTAATCGTTTCGCAACTCTTCCCTCGTTGGGTCTCCTATTAGTCCAAGTATGTGTTATCTTGGAAGGGAGGACATCGACTAGTTGTTGTTCTCTTAGGAGGATTTTTAAAAAATCAAAGAGGCGATCACTTCTTGAGCTAGGGCCCCAAGTTTCTATATTTCCCAGGGTGAAATTCAAGTCTCCTCCCAAGATTAGGTTTCCATTCCTTAGAAAGGGTTTCAACTTTATCCAGTTCCATTAGGATACCCTCTCATTATAGGGTCCATATATGTTTACCATTGTGAAAGAGAGGTTTAGGTCCGCATGAAAAAATTCGGCCGCAATTCCTGAGTCGAAGCCCCATATGTTTAGGCGTTTTAATATATTTGGATTCCATCCGAGAGAAATTCCCCTTGAGTTCCCTCTTGCATTGATTGCATGACAGTCGTATAAGGGAATGGAATCTTTTAGAAGACGGGAGATTTCCTCTTTCGCTCACTTTGTTTCTTGGAGTAGAAATATGTCGAGTTGTTGAAGCATAAGAAGTTGTTTTAGGGCAAGTTTTTTGGGTTTACTTTCCAAACCCCTGCTATTGAAGGAGGGTAGCTTCATTGGGGGCCTCTTCCCAAGGATTTTGCTACTCTAAGCGCCCCTATTATGTATTTTTGTTTCCTGGTTTCTACATCCTTGATGGATTTGTTTTGTGCCGAAGATAAGTTGGAATGCCTTCCCCTTCCCTTCCCCTTTTTGGTGTTTCCGAGGTTTTTTTCCAAACCATAGATTTGAGTAAAGGGGAGTGGAATTTCCTTGGATCTTAGGCGTAATTGGATGGAAGGTGAATTCAAATATGAAGGGGGCATATCTTCCAGGCTATGGTTTTTGGGGAGGAGGGGAGAGATCAAGGGCATGGTAGAATGTGGGAGATTTGATCGATCTACAGGAGGGCATGGAGAGGTGTTTCAGGGGGTCATTGTATTGTGAAACCCTTCACTATGGAAGAGCTCTAAATCAATTGAAAGTGCATTAAATGATGATTCTAGATTTAAAATAGGAAGAAGGGTGTCAAAATTCTTACCCTGAGAGTGAGAAACTCTTATGTCTTCCCGAGGTTTTTGTGTGTATTCCTGTTGATCTTTTTCTGTGCTTTGAGGGGGATCCATGCTTTGGAATGGAATCACAGGTTCCATCTGTATTGCGTCTGAGCTTGGAGAATTTCTTATTATGTCTGGAGAACTCCCCTTTAAAAGGTTTTTCCCTTCCGATTCGACCACACGCTTTCTAGACCTCTCAAGAGTGTTTTTAAAAGTGAGTTGCCAATGCTTCACCATGTGTCCATACTGGTGACAACTGTGGTAATGAAAGGGTATCCCTTCATAATCCCTTTTTTTCCTCTAGTTCATTTGACCCTAGATAAAATTCAATTCCTCCCTCAGACTTGTTATGATGTTTAGTGACACCAAGATTCTAGCTACAGATATTCTCCCTGTCTATTCAAAAGACATGTTCATGTCGATGAAGGCTCCTAGGAAATTCCCTGTGTCCCTAAAGGATTCCTAGTTCTAGAATTCCCATGGTAGGCTTGGAAACTGAACCCAAATTGGGATTTCGTCAAACTTTTATGTGTCGGCATCAAACATCAGTTGCCAAGATTTGAAGAGTATGGGCATGGTTCCAAAGCTCCATAGTTTTTGAAGGATTTTTCCCATGTCTTCCTTAGTTTGGAACTTGAAGATAAACCATCCCTGGGAGAGGACTAGTGTTTCTGGTAAGTAGTTCAGAAAACCCCCCCAATTTAGTTTTTCCTAATTCTCCAATAGATCCCTATTTGAGTACTTAGCTCTGATCCACCCTACTAGTGCTATTTCATCCATTTCAAGGGTTTGAGCGACCGAGACATTTTTGTCGCATAACAAATTGAGAGGCTCTTTCGTGTTTTCAATATATTTCTCTTCTTTCGCCTCTACACTAGGGCCTCTATTGGGCTATGGGTGTGTTCTAACCTTCTCAAATATAGGGATTCCTCTGTTGGGGCTAGCAGAACTTGTTGATCTGAGAATTGGAGGAACGATGCTATAAATCCTTCCGATCTTTGCCTCAATTGATCTTATGGAGACTTCTGCTGAGATGTGGGATTTCTTAGGTTTTCTGTGAACGGCCATCCAATGTCTTCCCACTTCAAATCTAGGGGAAAGCTCTGAGTTGATCCAGGGATCAATATTTTCTATGGGGGCTAGTTGAACCTTGGAGTGAAGGAAAATGCGCTCGAAGGGTTCTAGCTGAATCTCGAAGTGAAGAAATTCACGGTATGTTAATTTTCTTGTTTCAAAGAGCGAGAGTGCCACTCCACCCAGGTTTTGAGCTAGCGGTATGTAGATGGTTTCCCCAAGAAAGTCTTCTTCTTCGATCATTTTTTATTTTTTGGATTTCTCTTTTGTTCCCATTTTCTCGCCACTCCATCTGGACCCAACTGTCAAGGCTTCCAGAAGATAGGGTTCTGATGTATGCGATGGGTTGTTTGTTGTCAAATAGGGAAAGTCTGAAAAAATACATTGTCCCTCCAAGTGATATTCCATGTAGTCCACTTGATCTACCATGTGATAGTGTTGTCTTCCAGGTATCGAGATCTCCTCGTACTGCATTCTGATGTTGAATCGAGGGAGAGTTGTGGTCCCCTCTACTGCCCTAAGAATTTAAAAATGTTCGCCATCACTACCGCAGGCTACTGCTCCTCCTTCGCTCCTTGCCATCACTACCCCCGATTTACACCAATATATATATATATATAAAGTTTACAGGAAGAAGATTACATAATATAGTAGAAAAAAATCTACTAATAATTAATGCCCAAGAGACATAAAGAATTTATCATTTTCCTTAAAATATTAGTAAAAGGGAAAAATAAACTAAGGGCAACTCCAAATATCTCTACCTCTTAGCAAAAAAAATCCATGAAGCACTATCAAACCAAATTCATGATAGATAAGGGTCACCATTCATGAAGATTCATTAGCCCAATGATACCCAAGGTGTGACTTTTAGGTAATATTAAAGCATTGTTAAACTAATAATTTTCCTTAGTCTAATGATATCTAAGGTGAAGGTGTTACTTTCAAATAATATTAAAGCATTGCTAAACTAATAATTTTCCTTAGTCTAATGATATCTAAGGTGAAGGTGTTACTTTCAAATAATATTAAAGCATTGTTAAACTAATAAATTTCTTACTTACCACTCACTACTAAATAAATTTAATAGAAAAAAAGAATGGTCACTTGATGATGTAATAACTATGAATGGCTACGTGTAAACACGTCTTTCTCCCCTCTCCGTTGAGTTTATCCTGATTTTTTATTCTGCACATCTACCAAACACTTAGGAAATTCAACTCTTCGTTGTTCGTTGGATGTACAAAATCAATAATCAAGATAAGGATGGCTCTCAAACTCTTAGGTCAAGTTTTTTGCAATCTCTTTCACCGACTTCTGTGTGGTAGTTCGTCAAATCATGAGAATCCATGTGCTTTTGCACATAGCAATCTATCCACATTTTCCATTCTTCTTCCTCTCCTCTCTTCTATGTACATCTCCTCTCTTCTTCCTCTCCTCTCTTCTCTATACATCTCTTCTCCGCATCGCCCATAAATTCTATCTATAGTTTTTAAGTTTTTTTCACAAAATAAATGATTTGTTAGGTTATATATTTGTGTGTTGGCTTGAAATCCTCTTCCATCTGCTCTATACATCACTTCTCTTCACCCTAACTTTGTTCTTAATTTATCTTTGCAATTTTTCAAATTTTCTCACAAAATAATAAGCATGTGTATATGCAATCAAAATTATTTTGTACAATAAAGAAGAACATATAATTAAATATGAATTTTAAGTTATATATCACTCTAAATTCATTAAATGTAACTACAAATATATAAAAATAATCATATAAATAAATATTGTACATAATTATTTATAATCCTTGGATCTAGAAAATAAATTGAACAATAAAATAATATTCAATGCCATGACTCTTGTGTAAACCCAGATGTGTAGTGATCCCATTAGAGCCACAAGAGGATAAGGGTCAACTTCCAATGTCCATCATTTACATATTAAGGAAAATGAAAGTCAATCTCTATAAAGGTTCATCCAATCCAATTTTTCCAAACAAAACTTATCTATAATGCAGGTCAAATATCAAATATAGTATAAATATGAGTCAACTATTATTGCAAGGTCACCCCTTTGAGTTCACAAAGATAAATAGAACCTAGGATCTTAGCCTCTATGTGGAGGTCATCCCACTACACATTGGAATAAACAATGTAATGTCTAGAATTGAAAGACAACGAGAAAGAAGAAAAACGTGTCCCTTTCATTACATAAAAATACACTATATACAATCTATATAAGTATGCATTATTCTAACACAAAGTACAGAAAAGGAGGTAACGATGTACTTTTCCATGTCTGCATCAAACATCAGGGTGTAGGATTTGAAGAGTATGGGTGT
Source organism: Pseudotsuga menziesii (assembly GCA_001517045.1). Classification (NCBI taxonomy): domain Eukaryota; kingdom Viridiplantae; phylum Streptophyta; class Pinopsida; order Pinales; family Pinaceae; genus Pseudotsuga; species Pseudotsuga menziesii. Next base: position 309,316 of record LPNX010935458.1, on the reverse strand, counting down.
GGGTCCGAAGCTCCATGGTTTTTGAAGTATTTTTCCCATGTTATCCTTACTTTGGAGCTTGAATATAAACCATCCTCAGGATAGGACTAGGGTTTATGTTAAGTAGCTCAGAAAAGCCCCTCCTCTAATTCATTTTTACCCAATTCTCCAATAGATCTCTATTTGGGTACTTACCTCTGATCCTCCCTACTAGTATTGTTTCATCCATTTCAAGGATTTGAGCGACTGAGACTATTTTGTCGAAGACCAAATTGAGAGGCTCTTTCGTGATTTTCAAGATCTTGTTCTTCTTTCGCCTATGCACTAGGGCCTCTAATGGGCTATGGGTGTGTTCTAGCCTTCTTAGATCTAGGGCTTCCTCTCCTGGGGCTTGCTGACCTTTTTGGTCTTAGAATTGGAGGAACGATGCTATAAATCATTTTAGGCTTTGTGTTAGTTGATCTTCTGTAGATGCCTGCTGAGATGAGGGATTTCTCGGGTTTTTTGTGAAGGACCATCCAATTTGTTCCCACTCTGCGACTAGTGAAAGCTCTGAGTTGATTCAGGGATCAATATTTTCTACGGGGGTTGTCTAAACCTTGGAGTGAGATCTAATGTGGGTGTACGTAGGGCATTCTAAGAGGAAGTGTTTTTCATCCTCAATGTTCATATTCTCACAGAGATGGCAGATCCTTTCTACCCATGGTGTTTTAGGAACTGCCCAACGACCAGTTTCATTATGAAGCTCATGAGAGTTCGTTCTTATCTTGGCTATATTAATTTTTTTCTTTGAACTAATTAAAACCAAAAGATATTTTTGATCTTCTAGAGTAGGGTCGATGACCTCCTTATAATATAAAATAAAAACTAATAAATGGTTATAAACCTTCAAATTTTATCCTTTTCTTTAAAAAACAAAATCGAAAGAATATTTAATAAGGACATCTCTCAAAAGCATTGAGAAAAAAAAAAGTCCTAGTACTTGTTAATAAAAACCCATGAAGCACCATGAACCCAAATTCATGATCATGATAAATAAGACCCGCCATTCAAGAAGCTTCCTTAGTCCAATGTATCCAAGGTGTGACTTTCACAAAGAGTATTAAAGCATGGTTTATCTGACTAATAATTTTCTTACCTACTAATAGTAAAGTAAAAAGAATGATCATGATGTTCTAAACAAGGGAGGTTGCTAAGCAACAAGTCCTTGCCCTAAGTTTTGAAGCTATTCAGCAATATTTCGCAATGACTAGCTATAAAACCATGTGGCTGCTTGGCTAATTGAATAGGCTAATGAAATGTAGTGGAACTTATTGACTTGGCTTATCCAGCTGGATACTCCTAGCTACCCAGCTATAAGCTCTAATCATTTTAGAAATATATTGCAGGGACTCAAGGCAGAGACATGCAGTTGAAAAATAATTAGATGACATTGTGAATGATGTTTCTTTATCGTACGAGAGGTTCCTGCAAAGGATTTTTCTACATTTTTCTACATTAATGTTTTCCTTTGCACTTGATTTATAAAACTTTGTTGCTTTTTAAGTAATATTCTTTACACATTAACACCATTGCTTTACTATATAGTGTGCTTAATGAAATGTGGTTTTTATACACTATGCTTTCCTTTGAACTCGCTGAATAAAACATTCTTGTTTTCTAAGTAATATTCTAAATTACATCTCAACAACATTGATTTACTATATACATAGTGTGCATAATTAAAATTGTGATTGTGTCAAACAATAGTAAAAGTCTGATTTGATAATATTGTGATCCTTTGAAACACCAATTGTTCGTAGTTATTAAAAGAAAAAAAATCCTCTTTGCGTCCTCGGTAAGGTAATACATAAGTTTTTGTCATTAAATGAAATGACAAGGTGGATCGAAATCGATTTTGGCTTCTAACGTGAACTTGGACGGAGGTAACAAGACTAAAGTTCTTGTCATTAAATGAAATGACAAGGTGGATCGAAATCGATTTTGGCTTCTAACGTGAACTTGGACGGAGGTAACAAGACTAAAGTTCTTGTCATTAAATGAAATGACAAGATGAATAAAGTATTATATGCATCAGACAAAAAAGGTAAACTTTCTCATAGTTGAAAATAATTGTAACATCTGCCACCTAGCCAGATTGAAATCGATTTTGGCTGCGAGCCTGGATGGAGGTAACAAGACTGTTCAGTTCTTGGCATTAGATGAAATGACAAGATGAATAAAGTATTATATGCATCAGACAAAAAAGGTAAACTATCTCGTAGTTGAAAATAATTGTAACATCTGCCACCTAGCCGGATCAAAATCGATTTTGGTTTCCAGCGTGACCCTGGACGGAGGTAACGAGACTGAAGTTCTTTGGCATTAAATGAAATGAAAAGATGAATAAAGTATTGTATAAAATAATGCAAAGTTATTGGCATTGAATGGAATGGCGGAATGAGTATAATCGATATTTCTTATTTAACTCTAAGAACCACCAAAGTAAACTATTATATAAAATGATATGAATTTATTGGCATTAAATCGAATGATAGGGTGAGGATATGACATGTAATCTTTCTTAATCATGCTTAGTTCACTCTAGGCGCCAGGAATATTACTGCTCTTCCTTACTTTATCGTGCCTATCACCATTAACTTTTAATTGACCATTTTTGTATGAATTTTAAGCCCTAGAGGAGCGACCTGCCACCCGTCAAGAAAAATGACCAAACTTCACGTGGGCTCATCGTAGGCTATTCCAAATATTTAAAAACTTGGCACACTCTGAAAATAAAGTCGGAACACAATTTTATCTTACCAATAGCACAACTGACATCGTTGGAGTTGATTTTAGTTTTTGTATATTTTGAGTTGATTTTCCTGTTATCTACTTTTTTCACATTTCTGTACAGGATCAACCCCACAGTAACAGTAAATTCATAGAGGTTGGCGGGTTTGGGATTTTGCTTCAAGTGCGCAGTTTGTTTTCTTGGCTGAATATTGTAGAAGAGACCAATTGCTAAATGGTAAACCCCTGGGATTCACCCCTTTGATATACGCGTTTGGATTGCCACTTCAGTCCAGAATTACTTAGAATGGAGTGCATCAGCATAATGTTGAAATCAAGAACAAAAGGCCCAACGCAGGTAGCTTTCATGTCATGGAATTTTATTGGTAAGCTATAATTCTTATGTTTTTATACCAAATAATAGGTATGTCTGTCATTACTGTAGAGCTGAAAATGAGCGGGCATAATCTTCTTTTAGCCCTGTATCATGTGCATCTCATTTCAGTTTTTATACATACATATCATACCATTTTAGGAATACAAAACCAATGTCCCAGGTAAACTAAAATTGGTGGAAACCATAAGTTTGGAGACTCTTAAGATTATCATGGCTAATTAGAAGGCACCACAAACGTAGCAAATATTACATCGTGCCTTCTCTGCAGCAAATATTAACGATGGTAATATTTTTTTGCAATGAAAGCGCTTTAGTTACAATGCATATGTGACAGTATAGGAAAGGAGACAAAGCCTGTA
>LPNX010935458.1:260720-305720 GCA_001517045.1 Pseudotsuga menziesii | reverse complement strand
TCTGTCAACCCCGGGCACTAAAAATGGATATTAAAATAAGAAAATGATAAAGATGTCCTCATGAGTGGGTTGCATGAGACTGAGCCTGCATGGATACCATGCGCTCTTCCATTGTCATTCCAGGGCACTAAAAATTGATATTAAAATAAGAAATGATAAATATTTCATCGTGAGTGAATTGCATGAGGCTGAGCTTGTATGGATGCCACGCTCCCTTCCTCCATCGACAATGTTAAAGCGGGTAACTCAACCCTAGTCCTTTCCTTTTCTTCCCATTTTTTTTCATCACTAGACTTACCTCTGCAGCTCCTCCCAGGCTCTATTGTCATCGGCTCAGCTCTAACGAATCTACTCAATAGGTTCTATCAACGTTCTCAGTGAATGTCTGCTTTTATCCCTATGTATTTTACCTTGTTAGATACTTTTTTTGCTTTCTACCTGCACTATGGATGGGTCGTGTAGCTTCCCCATTTCTGCCTGTAGCAGTTTTGGTTCCAGGATCATGTGCTAGCTCTTCGAATCTGAAAATGAAAATGTCTTGGAACGGGTGAAGACACCTTCGCTGAAATTCATGAAATTCATTAGTAAGAATAATAGCCCGTGATCAAATAAGAATAATAGTAAGAATAATAGCTGAAATTCATGAAATTCAAAGAAGACTGGTAACTATTAGCAGGAAGATTGGTAACTATTAGCAGAAGCCATGCTGGGAAGGACCGCGAGGTTGAAGAGCACTCTCTTTTCCCATCTCTCTCGATGAAATATATTGGTATGTTTTCACTATCTCTTTCATGTATGGATCCCTAAATATCAATGTCGGGCTTTAATCTCATGCTAAAACTTTTGAAGTACACTAGTTTATGTTCTATACAAGGAATAATTTCGATGCAATTTGGCATAGGGCTGGCTGTTGTTACCTTTGTTACAGCTTTGCTTGCTTGTGGATCCAGCATCCAGTAGCTTCCTCGCTTCCTCGCATTAGCAGCACGAAGAGGGACTTGGACCTGGCAACGTGAAGAGGTACTTGGACTTTCCAAAGTTTGAGCCTGTTGAGCTTGAGCCTGCCTATAAAAGCGTCTCCCTTCCCCATCGATGGATCAAAGATCAAAGGAAAAGACACTTGCAGTGCATGCAAAGATCAAAGATCAAAGGAAAAGACACTTGCAGTGCACGCAAAGAAGACAGATCATGCAAAACACACTTGCCATAGGTGGAACAGATCATACAAAATATCATACAAAATATGTAAACTACAACACCTAGCAGTTAATGTGGGGAAGTAATGCTAACAAAATGCTAGCATTATTTCAAAATTTGTTTGCAATTGCTCATAGCTTCGATGGAAGGCAAAAAAACCTAGGAAAATTATGACATTTTTCTCTGATTGCCTCGGGATGAGGCCAAATAAGAAATCGAATTCATTGATAGGTGGATAAAGCAGTTGGATTTAAATGATTCGTGGAATAAAAATTTTCAAATGCAAACTTTGGATAAATTATTTTGGTTTATGTGCCAGTTTAATGAAAAAAACGGCAAGGCGATTCATATAGTCCCTGTTGGCCCGAGGGCAGGGACTAATAAGAACAGTGACGCGCACACAAGTCCTTGTGCCCTCTCAAACTCTTGGTTCTTCCATCTCAAAGTCTTGGGTCAAGTCTTTTGCAGTCACTTTCATCGACTTTCGCATAATCGCTCGTCAAATCAAGAAAATCCACCTGCTTTTACGCATAGCAAAATTCAAATCCTCCTAGACTAATTTTCTCTCAAATCAAAGTATTACATTTCAAAATATAAAAATCCTAGAAAATCCTCCTTGTGCACTTTTGAACTGATTCCATTAACGTGAAGCGGGTTATAATAAAAAATCCTCCCAGAGGAATTTTCAATTGCTTCCATTCAACCATGTATTATATGTGTAGGTTCTTGTCTTATTGGCTTCAAAGGTATGTGGAAGTAATAAAAGCTGTATTTTCTGAGAGTCTTGTCTTTTAAGACATTTTAAAGAAAAGTTTTATTATTTATTATATTGTTTGAATATTTATGATATGTCTAATGTTTGTTTATTATGTAGATAGATGTTCTTATTTGAGATTTGGAGTGGACTACAATATATGTTTTTTCATCAACGAATGAGAACGAAATAAATATAGTGTCGAGATTAATTCTATGGAAGAATCCAAAATTTGAAATATATATATATATATAAAACTTGTAGCTAGATGATGAATGGATAACTAGTAGCAATGCATGGAAAAATCATAGTTGATGAATGGATAACCAACAATTCATGACAGATAACTAGAATAATATAAGATAAAGAGAAAAAAGAATATAAAAAATTATTGATAGTTGATAAATGGATAACAAGAAGAATGCCAGTGATAACATGTGTCTAAGCATGGATAACTCATAGTTGAACCTGTTTAACTAGAAGAATATGACAAATAAAAATATATTTCCAAACTGTTTCCATTCCATAACTATCTCTCAACCATTTGATCCCTATCGACGCGATCCAACCACAAACTATGTGGGTGTGCTAGTTTATATATGCCATAAATTCTTGTCATTCTATATGGAACCCTTAAGAAGATATTTAAAAAATTTATTTCCACATATATGTTTGCAAGTTTTAATGGATAGACAACACAAAGTGTATATCTAACATATGCTTATAGATATCTTAAAATTCATTTTAATTTTTTAACTATTTAACTTATTATAATTGAAAATCATCCACATTGATTTTGACATAAAATTATTTAATGTGAAAGTGGTTGGTACTTAAAAACAATTTTTTTTAATGTGAAGCCAGTTAGTATTTAAAAACCATGTTGTGTGTATCGTTTCCATTTTTAATTTCGTTTTACATTGAAATTTTAACTTCAATTAATTTAGTATTAACAATATTAATGTTAGGTTTAGCATAATTGTATTAAATTTACAATTGTATTAAGTTTAAAGGAGAAAACTTATTATGTCAAATTTACTTAAAACTTACATACAACTAAAATCCCAAAATAATAAAGACAAATTAAATTTGTATCTAGTAAACCAAAGTTTAATTGACAACCTTTTTCATTGTTGATTCTACACTATTTGTGTTTATGATTTATAGGTCAATATAAATCAGGGGTGTAGAACCACCTACTTCCATTATGATGCTATATAAGAAATGGAAAGTTGTTGCTTTGCAATTAGTCATGTGGAATCTTTTGGGAAAATCAATTATTGCTAACAATCAACTTAACACCCTTGATAATGATGGTATGAAAACATATCTTTATTTTCGCCTGCAATGTGAAGACGGAATTTGGAACAAATTGAGAGATTTGATCTCTCATCGAAACACTACTTCCATTGACAAAAAACTATTTTTCATATGTTATATTCATTGACAGTGCATTTATATCCCTAAAACAAACCGATGTGTTATCTAATATTATGCATCGATGTAGGGTAACATTAACAAAACTTGCTATATGGAAAACAATTTTTTATATTGTTATATTGATTCACAATGTGGTTTTATCTTCCCAACGCACCAGTGTGCCATGTAATTTAGAGAATCAAAGTACGGTAAACTTAAAAAAAAATCATTAGAGGAAATTTCAACTCAAAATGGGCCTTTTAACTTTTATTCAAATTCCATGTCATCATGTGTTAGCCAATGAAATTGCTTTAAATTTAAAATACCGTATAGGTCTTAAACACTTTTTTAATATAAATTTGGGGATAGGTATCATAAAAAAAACTACTTTTTTTGTTTGTATTTTTGACATATCTCCCTGTGTTTTTACTCAAATTTCGATCGGGAGAGCTTGTTGGATGTGGAATTAAATTCTACATCCAACGAGTACCCACTCGACATACTTTTGACGGACCCCTCTAACCCAAAAACAAGAAATACCTGAAAAAATGGAATGATGATGTCATCATTCCGTTTTTTCAGGTATTTCTTGTTTTTGGGGTAGCGGGGTCTGTCAAAAGTATGCCGAGTGGGTACTCGTTGGATGTGGAATTTAATTCTACATCCAACGAGCTCTCCCGATCGAGTAAAAACACAGGGAGATATGTCAAAAATACAAACAAAAAAGTAGTCTTTTTCTTTTCTTCCTCCAAAATTAGTAAATAGCATTTTATTATTTTAACTATTATTTTATTAGTTCATTTTAGGAGGCCCATTTTGAGTTGAAATTTCCTCTAATGGTTGGGTATATGTTATATTCTTTGCATGTGTGTGTGGAGGGGAGGTGTGCATGTCAACGCTGCGTCTGACGATCCTTATCGACACCTTCATGGAAACGGCCGTTAGGCCGACCATTTCCGACGTGAGCGTAGTGAGATCGGAATTTTGGTTATTTTTTGTAATTTTGGGGAATTCCTCTAAAAATATGTAATTTAATACCGGTTAAGGGATTGGGGTCTATCTATCTAATCTAGGTTAATGGATTAGGGTATTGGAGGGTACATAATACCTATATTGTATTATGAGGGATTCATAATGAAAATAGAGAAAATAGGAGGTGTGGCTCCAAGGTTTGTTGGTTTTCTTGGTTAAGGGTTTCTAAGGTAAATCTCTGTGTTTATGTGTGAATGTTGTGTTGTAATCTCTTGTAACATCCCCAACCCTTCAACTGACAAAGAGGACGCTACCATAATACTATCTACCCAGGCAACTAGCCCCATGAACATACACATAATAAAAGTTGTAATGCTTTGAACTAGAACATGCATAGATGCATAATTATATATCATGCAGCAAAGGAAAACTACGTTCCATTCAAGCATTTAGCATGTTCATCATTTTCATTAAACATCAAATACAATTGCAGAGATGAAATAGACAATAATACTTATCTTATTAAGAAGCTCATCCGCAACCAACTATGTCGTTGCAACGTTCCACCCAACCATAGGCCAGTGTGCTCCTTAATCTCTCAACAACACTGCCACCCCCGAGATGGGCGTGATTCGCACAAGGAATAAGGAAACTAAGCAGGCTCACACATAGCCAAAGATATGTCAAAACTCAATCAAGCCAAAGCTATGTTTGGGTTTATCATACTTCCTAGGGAATGGAAATTCGTGTTGGCTAAGCTAGTGAGCTCAACCATAGAGCTATGGACACCTACACAAGATCTGACTGGGATTTCCCAACACATACACACCCAACACAAGGAATCATCCCCTTCTCTGTTGTACAGTCCCTCAGGCTATGCATTCCTTTCAAGTGCTATTCAGGACATGCAGTAAGGAATAATCAGCCCTCAAGATCCCTCAGTGAGGTTCCTCATGCACTAGATTTATCAAGCTGGTCAGGACCCACTTCCACTCCCAATTCAACACAAACCAAAGCACCAATGCATACACAACAATATACATCATTTCTGGGTTGAGGAAAACAGTTCGACAACAAAATGAATTGCCAAGGAGGGTAAGAACAACCCCTAATAGCAAATTTGATTTCCCAGGGATGTTTTGGCCCTAACGTGACCAAAAATGAACTCAAGCACACCTAAGAGAACGTGGTCTCTCCTCCAAATCACTGGGCAATTCAAAAATGATTTTTAGCTTGGCAATCAGTGGGGAAAATGTAACAAAAACGTTGGGGGAAGAAACCCAACCACATATCATTACAAAAACGAATCCACAGCCCAGGAGAATGAAGAAATGACTGCCCATATGAGGGGAAAACACACACACAACAACCCAAAAACGAATTTCACACACTGAAAATTCCCAACCGCTTGAGAGAGACCCAACATGGGTGAATGATGATGATGAAAACACCCAAGAGCTCCAAAAATCATGAATCTAGCTTCTTGGCCACTCGGCAATGTAAAAACGGTTCCCAGCCTTTGAAGAATCCATGAAAATGCAGGAAAAATGTAAATCTTCCTTGCCCACTTACTGAACAATACCAAAACGAATTTATGGGCATGCAAAAATGAGGAAAATGACTCCCAACGTGAAGGATGAACACACAGGAAGCTTCAGCTGCATGAAGGAAGCCCACGTGAAGAAGAAGAAGAAGGGGTGAGGAAAATGGAATTAATGGGTGAGTAATGGCTTGGGCATGCCTTCCCAAGCATTTACTTGCCCCACAAGTCAAAAAAACGTTTTCCAAAATCTAATGACTTCTTCAATTCGAATTTCTAACTGCCATGCTCTTCCTCATCCCCATGCATTAACTAACTCAACCATTTTTGGAAGAATTAAATGATTGGATGAATGAGACAAGAAAGGTAGTTGGTTGTTTCATGGGTTCTCCCTTTGACATTTGGATTTTCCCCATTGGCCCCAAGATTAAATATTTACCCATCCTTATCCTTAGGAAAATCATTCCCTTTACATTATTTGTTGCATTGACATAGCTGGTTGGGGTTTTTAATTAAATTGCATATTTACATGATGTCAAAATTATAATGTATCGGCTAGCACGAATATACCATCGGCAACGATTTTAAACGCTGAAACGTAAAACATTAAATCAATGGTGGGGATTTTTCCTTTATCTCCACACCATGATTAATTACAATATATACATAATATACATTTAATGCAAATGGGGTCAAAACCGGGGTGTTACATCTCTATTTTTCTTAAAAGGATATGTATGATTTTCTTCTTCGCACAGGTTTATAACTTACATGTGGTATCAGCGATCGATGATTAGCATTAGGGGGACGCCTTTGTTACCGAGGGTTTGACGAGGTTGATAGACTTTGGGTCTATGATAAACCTGGGTTCAGTGGGAGCTTTGTAGTGTTGATTTGTGCATTGAAATAGAATGATGAGTAGTTCGAGAATTGAGATCGAGAAATTTAATGGCCAGAATTTTGAGCTATGGAAGCTCAAAATGGAGGATCTTCTTGTCGATCGTGAACAATGGATTGTTATAGTTCCGGGTACTAAACCTGCTGCAACATCACAAGATGATTGGGATAAATTAGAAAGAAGGGAAAGGAGTGCAATATGATTATGCTTATCAAACTCTGTTTTTTTTAATGTATCTGGTGAAGATAGTGCAATAAATCTTTGGGGAAAAATAGGAAGTTTGTATCAATCAAAATCCCTTGTGAAAAAGTTGTTTCTAAAAAAATAAATTGTTTCACCTCAGAATGGATGAAAATGACACAGTAACAGAGCATATGAATGTCTATAATACTCTAGTAAGTCAGATGACCTTTGTTGGTATTAAAATGGCTGAAGAAGATAAAAGTATTGCATTATTGTGTTCTTTTCCAGATTCTTGGGACAACCTAATTGTTGCAATAGGTAGTGCTAGCCAAGCACTGCAAGGTAATTTTTAGTGGCAAAATTTCACCAATTGGCTATTTTTTGGGTTTTTTTCAAAAAATAAATTCGTTATTTGGTGTCTAATATCGCCTATATTTACATAAATTATGTTTTTTTATCATAATATTCGCCAAACTTTTTACATTTCAGTGCTAATTTTATGTTTCATATTTAATATTTGCCTACCTATCTATAAACATGTTTTTTCAATCCAGAACAATCGCCTAGAATTCTATAGTTAAGTTTAATATTAGAATCCTTAAAAAATACCCTGCCAAGCGACCTTAAAATTTGATGAAATAGTATCATCCCTACTATCAGAAGAGATGAGGTGAAAAACCGTGGATAATCATAGGATGGATGCCTTATCTGTGAGAGGTATCCCCGTGAGAGAAACAAAAATAAAGGATTTGTGGGTGATCTAAATCTAAGCATAGATCTAAATCCCCGGGAAACAGAATAAGGAAGTGTTGTAAATGCAGAAAAGCCAGGCACTATAAAAAGGATTGCAGATATGAGAATGTTGAGAAAGCAAAGGGATCTGAGGACACCCTTCCACAAAGGTGAACACCTCCTTAGAAGAAGGAGGGGATGTGTACTTAGATGTTGGACACACCATGTACACTGAGAGGGGGGGTGAATCAGTGTGCATAGCTTTTATTACTTTTTCAATTATAGAAACCAACAACTTATTCAATATTATGGATTATCACATTATCATTATGTCATCATCAACATTGTTATCATTATCACATAAAAAGCATAACATGATACATAGTACACCATATTTTACGTGGAAACTCAAGTCCTAGGGGGAAAACTATGGAATCCTTTATAATAACAATTATCCAGCAACACCTAGAAGGAGGAAACAAACCCCTTATTACAATGACTTCAATTCTCTAGCTACAACCTGAAGGAATATCCAACTCCCTAGCTCTCCAGATACAACTGGAAGGAGGGTACAACCCCCTTTCCTTGCCTCGTCATGACACCCAGATAAGAAGATAGAAAATGTTGAACCACGACCACATTGATCCTACGGACCTGTTAATCAACACCTATACTACACTACACAATCTGTACCACACTTCAGAACCACTTCCACTACTAACCACTGCTCATCATTTGATCACTACTCATCAACTAACCACTATTCACTACACCACAATTGTACCACATTGATCATCAACCTGTACAATCAACATGTCTAATCAAGCTATAACAATAAATACGTTTCTCACATCATCTGACTTAGTCAATATGATTCTGCACACCAAACTTAGTCCACCCGAATCAAACTAATTGCTCATACAACTCAGCCAGTCTGAGTCAGACCAACTACACATAAGGCAACATGTGCCAATACAACTCAATTGAACCAACCCGTGCCAAGCTACTTGTGTACATGTTCCAAATAAATCATATACGTGTGTTAATCTAATCAAGTTCTCTCACGGTAAACCAACCCTTCTTACTTGGCATAGTTCATTAAGTAAGAGACACATTTGCAAAACCAAGAGAATTCACATATGGTAAACCAAACTTTGTCCAATCACACTCAAATCAATGATACCACAACCAACCTCAATCACAGTCAAGGAATACTTGACAGTTAAACATGATAAACCTCAACCAACTAATCTCAGCCAAGAATATAAGACTTAACCAACTATTTCAAAATCAACCAGTCTCATAAACTCTTAGACACAAAAGGATTTTTCACTCCACTCAAATCAAGTCAACAAATCAATCAAATATCAATCAAATAGTCACTTATAATACGATCAAAGGTTGTCATTAGCATTCAATAACGGTCCAACTACACTTAGGTCAAATACACAATGATCAACACTTGTCAAACTAGTTTTCAAAGAAAACACTTAGGTTGATCAAATAAATCACTCACAAGATCTATTACTTAAATGTCAACTTCTCATTCCATACGACACTATACAACAGTTAAGATAAACACCAAAATCTATGCCAACAATATCCAAGATTATCATCAATATCTATATCAAGATCACATCAAGATATATTCCAATATAACCATCACCATAGCCTCCATAACATATTCAATGACTGCAAAGATATATACCTATATATAGGCTCACATACTAAGATCAAAGATGAACTCTATCCATGACAAACATGTGTCATCAAAAGAGAAACCCACAAGCATCAACCATACCATTTTGAATATCACGAGATCAATAAATAGTAGAAAAACAAAATAATATCTAGATCATGTCACCACATAGCCCCCGTAACAAGTTTTCCAACAACCTAAGAATTTTGTAATTATGATTCCGTAGGAGAAAGTTATGTCAATTTTAGTGAAGATACCGAGAACTTTTTCCTCCACAAAATTTTGCANGAATTGATTGATGAAAAAATGAAATGTTTGATATATATATATATATATATATATATATATATATATATATCATGAAGGAAATTTAATACCTCAAAATAGGCCGACAAACAATTCAAAATTACCAATAATTAAATTCTCTTTCGTTTGGTCGGCTCACCAAAAAAGTGGGGTATACCAACTTCAAAAATTGATATCTCTTCAATTGTAAGGAGTTAGAATATGCTCCATGCATCAACAGAAATGGATTGACAAGGCCTATCTCCCTATGATGGGTTTATTTGCAAATTCTTGGTCTAACACCCTTAAATTCTTCAATATGTACAGGACGTCAAATACCTCACACATGAGCGTGCCAAAGACCATGCCACCAACTACAAGAGTTTCAAAGTCTTCTTCAAACTCTTCTTCAACATATCAAGGAAAGCCCATGGGATATACCTCCATTGACATCCCATTATCCATATAACCACAAATAGGACCATACATCATCATGGTTCAAGACCCAAGGCACCACACGCAAGGGTTTCAAGGACTCTTTCAAAGATATCATATAATATTTAAACAAGATACTTTCCATGGACTTCAAGGCCATCACATAGGATTCCATCACCAAATGATGAGAGAATCATGACCAAATATTCCATCATATCAAAGGCTCCAACAATGATAGTCTTACAAACCACCATATGTATGGATTCCAAGACCCAAACCATTTCCAAATGCACCATCAATGATCATATAGTGTCCAAGAGTCATCATGCCGCCATTTATGTGGGTTCCAGACCTTCTCATGCATAATGACCATCTCTAAGGTTCACGATATTCATCATGGGTTCCAAGTCTCCATTGAGTCATTAATGAACACATGACCGCCTTTAAGGGGACTAGGACCATTAAGCCATCAAATGTGGGTCCAAGCTATTCTTCATGGATTCTTCATCAAGAAAGTGGATTTATAGGCTTCTTCAACCACTTAAACCACACTAGGAGACCTCCAAGGGTCAATATCCATCATGACATCACCTGTGGGGTTGCTAGACCTTCTCCTGGGGTACCATGACCTCAATAAAACACAAATGACCATTGAAAGTCATTTGGACTCTTGCAACTTTTTTAACCCACCAAGGACACTTTTGTAGGTTATTGGGGCATAATTTTTGGTACTAGGGAAGCAGATAAACTACTGGGGAACCGTAAAACCTATTTGGGGCACTTAAACACTCTACAGGGAGTTTAGGGATTTTTCCATTATCCCAAGGGTTCCAAGGTCTTCAAAATTTGTCCTAGACAAGATCAAAAGGTCTCCTTATACATTGACACTTACTAATCCCTCAGGGGCTCCTCAAGTAGTGCCATGACATGTTGGCATCGATGACAACTTAATCAACAATATTCCCCTTTGTCATTAATGACAACACCATAACTCTTCTTCAGAAGACACTCCCCTTATTCAAAACTTCTCTCCTTCTTTGGAATCAATGGAAAAGGGAACATTCGTTGACCATACTGCTCCCCCTCAAAGGCATGCTCCCCATGTCATCAACTTTCTCTTCCTTTCCAATTTTTCTTCCTATTTGCATTAATGGCAACAAGATCTTATTTTGGAAATATTGCTTCTCTTATCATTGATGCTACTTTGGTAGACTTGTATTTTGTCACATGAATACTACTAGAACCAACTACGATACTCAAATATGATAATCATGTGCATATATCCTTTTACACATTCTTCATATAACAGGTCGATAGTCTTCAAAATAGTATTTGATTTTTCCCAATATTTTCAACATTTCTATTTTGATCAATGGTGCTATCTACTAACTTTGTTCTCCATACTTTAGCAGGCTGATGGTTGTTCATATCATTCGATTGAACTTGTTTTCTTCTCCAAACTTTAATTGTTCCCTGCATCCTGCAATGTTTTGCAAAATGATCATAACGATAGCAATTGTAACATTTCATGATTTCTTCTTAGTGTGATATTTTCATGATATCTGCAATGGATGGCTTTGTGACCATAGTTATTGCACTTGTAACCGTAGCCATTGAACATCATAGGATATCTATGAGTTGTAACTTCTCTTGATTCTTGTTAATCATGGAATATTTTAATAATACGTGTATAACTGTTAATCTTTTCTTCCTCTTCCATAGAGTCTCCACTGTTATTCTCGATCTTCAATTCTTGCTTTTGATAGATTTCTATCTTTTCTTGGAGTTGTCTCGTTACATCTTCTTCTATTTTCTTGACTTCTTCTACCTGTTTGTTCAAATCAAGGATATTGTCTTCCATTCGGCCTTTTGAATTTTGATCATCCTCATGGGATTGTTGCAGTTGACCTTTGAGTGCATGATTCTCCTTTTTTAGTTTTGAGAGGTCCTTTTCAAATTCAAAGATTGTCAAACATACCTTTTGTAACTTTTCCTTCAAGGATTTGATTTCAAGTTCTTGTTTTCTTCTTAACTTCTCTTCCAATATTTATTTAGTCTTGTAGGAACTTATCTCACTGTCTTTGTCTTGTAGATTGCAATTTAACTCTGTCTCTTTATCTTCTAGTAGTCTTCTGAGCTTAACAATTTCTTCTGATTTATTTTCAATTTCTATGGATGACTTCTTAAGTTTGTCTTTCAAAGATTTGGATATGGCTTCTTTGATTATGGTAGCTTCTTCGACTTGGAGTTTCAAACCAATTATGGTCTGTGTGGCCTTCTCATATTCTTCTTGATTCCTCTTCTCAGCTTTGTCCAATTTCTCTTGCAATACCTGGTTCTATTCACAAATATTTTTTATTTCTTTCTAAACATTAGTAATTTCATTATCTATCATAATATCACCTATTAGAGAGAAAGGATTTTCATCATAATATGATGTATTGCATTCAATGGATTTAGAATAGCTCTTATTTTCTATACTTGGTAAACATATCTCTTTAAAAGCATTACAAATAGAGTGTCCAGGGGACTTACCTTCATACCTACCTGGATCTTCTACTGACCTTTTGATGGGGCTGTCTTTTGCGTCTTATTCTTCGTCTAAGTTTAGCTGATTTATTTTGAACGAAAATTATTCAACTAAGTTGCACTTTCCTATTTTCTCCTTTTGGAGAGATGTTAGATATTCAAGCATTAATTCAATAAACTATGCTTCTTCTTATTTATTGGAGTAGTGTTGTTCTAATCTGAGCCATAGTTCCTTAGCTGAGTTGCACTTCCCTATATTCCTCTTTTGGATATATGTTAGGCCTTCAAGGATGGATTCCATAGCAATAGAATTATTTTTCTTTGCTTCCTTCTGAGTTGTTGTTTTCACTTTCTTTGGAGGTGTATATCCAGCAACAATTGACTTCCATACACCAATTTCCTTAAGATAATCCTTCATTTTCATTTTCCATATCAAGTAATAATTTGACTCATCGGTCAATGGTACTTCATTAGTTGAGAACCCCATGGTGTTTCAAGGATCTACCTCAAGTTGGTAAGGCTTTCTAGTGAAGACTCTCTCTAATACCAATTATTGGGCACACTAGGTACACTGAGAGGGAAGGGGGGTGAATCAGTGTGCACAACTTTTGCTACTTTTTCAATTATAAAAATCAACAACTTATTCAATATTATGGATTATCACATTATCATTATGGCATCATCAACATTATTATCATCATCACATAAAAATCATAGCATGATACATAGTACATTAGATTTTACGTGGAAACCCAAGTCCTAGGGGAAAACCATGGAATCCTTTATAATGATAATTATCCAACAACAACTAGAAGGAGACAACAACCCCCTTATTACAATCACTTCAATTCTCTAGCTACAACTAGAATGAGGCTACAACCCCCTTATTTACAAGCTACAACCTGAACAAAGCTCCAACTCCCTGGTTCTCCGGCTACAACCGAAAGGAGGCTAAAACCCCCTTTCCTTGCCCCGTTATGCCACCCATATAAGAAGATAAAAACCACTAAACTACGACCGCAATGATACTGGATACCTTCTAATCAACACCTGTACTACACTGCATAATATGTACCACATTGTACAACCACTGCCACTACTAACCATTTCCCATCATCTGATCACTACTCATCAACTGGCCACTGTTCACTGCACCACAAATGTACCACACTTCTCATCAATATGTACAATCAATATGTCCAATCAAGCTATACCAATAATTATGTTTCTCATATCAACTGACTCAGTCAATCTGAGTCTGCACACCAAACTCAGTCCACCAGAGTCAAACCAATTGCTCATACAAATCAGTCAGTCTGATTCAAACCAACTACACATAAGGCAGTATGTGACAATACTGCTTAATTGAACCAACCTGTACCAAGCTACTTCTGTACCTGTGCCAAATCAATCGTATACTTGTGTTAATCTAATCAAGTTCTGTCATAGTTAACCAACCCTTCTTACTTGCCCTAGTTCATCAAGTAAGAGTCACATTTGAGCAACCAAGAGACTACACATATGGTCAACCAAACTTTGTCCAATCAAACTCAACTCAATGAGACCATAACCAACCTCAATCACAGTCAAGGAATACTTGACAGTTAAACATTATAAACCTCATCCAAGAAGATAAGACTTAACCATCTCAAACTTAGCCAGTCTCATAAAATATTAGACACAAAAGGATTTTTCACTCCGCTCAGATCAAGTCAACAAATCAAACAAATATCAAGCAAATAGTCACTTACAATACTATCAAAGGTTGTCATTAACAGTCAATAACATCCCGGCTCCACTTAGGCCAAAGACACAATGATAAACACTTGTCAAACTAGTTTTCAAACAAAACACTTAGGTTGACCAAAGAAATCACTTACAAGATCTATTACTTACATTTCAACTTCTCATTCAATACTACACTATACAACAGTCAAGATAAACACCAAAATCTATGCCAAAAATATCCAATACAATCATCAATATCTATATCAAGATCACATCAAGATATATTCCAAGATAACCGTCACCATAGAATCCATAACATATTCAATGAATTCAAAGATATATAGCAATGTATAGCCTCACATACTAAGATCAAAGATGAACTCTATCCATGAGAGACATGTGCCATCACAAGAGAAACCCAGAAGCATGAACCATACCTTTTTGAAGATCACAAGATGAATAAACAGTAAAAAACAAAAATAAGATCTAGATCACGTCACCACATAGCCCTCGTAACAGTATTTCCAACGATCCAATAGTTTTGTAATTATGTTTATGTATGAGAAATTTATGCCAATTTTAGTGAAGATGCCTAGAAATTTATCCTCCACAAAATTTCGCACTTTTCTCCGAGAGTTGCGAAATTCCAAAGAGAGAATTGATTGACAAACGAATGAAATGTTTGATATTTTATTTATATAAGTCATGGAGGAAATTGAATACCTCAAACTAGGCCTACATGCAATTCAAAATTACAAATAATTAAATTCTCTTTTATTTGGTCGGCTCACCCAAATAGGTGGGGTATACCAACTTCAAAAATTCATATCTCTTCAACCCTAAGGAGATAGAAGATGCTCCACATATCAACGGAAATGGATTGACGAAGACTATTTCCCTATGATGGGTTTATTTGTAAATTCTTGGTCTAATACCCTTAAATTATTCAATATGTCCAGGACGTCAAATACCCCACACATGAGGGTGCTAAAGACCATACCACCAACTACAAGAGTTTCAAAGTCTTCTTCAAATTCTTCTTCAACATATCAAGGCACGCTCGTGGGATCTACCTCCATCTACATACCAATAGACATGTAACCACAAATAGGACCATACATCACCATGGTTCAAGACCCAAGGCACCACATGTAAGGGTTTCAAGGACTCTTTTAAAGATATCATTTAATGTTTAAACAAGATATTTTCCATGGACTTCAATCCCATCACATAGGAATCCATCGCTAAGTGATGAGGGCATCGTGACAAAATATTCCATCATATCAAAGGATACAATAATCATGGGCTTACAAACCACCATATGTATGGATTCCAAGACCCAAATCATTTCCAAATGCACCATCAATTATCATATAGTGTCCAAGGGTCATCATGCCACCATTTATTTGGGTGCCAGACCTTCTCATGCATAATGACCATCTCCAAGGGTTCCATGACCCCAACAAGGGCTACATGGGCATCAAGATGTTCATCAAGGGTTCCAATTCTTCATCAAGACATTAATTACCACATAATCACCTTTAAGGGAACGAGGACCATTAATCCATCAAATGTGGGTCCAAGGCTTCTTCAGGGCTTCTTCATCAAGCAATGGGCTTCATGAAATTCTTAAACCACCTCAACCACACCAGGATACCTCCAAGGGTCAATATCCATCATGACATCACCTGTGGGGTCGCTAGACCTTCTCCTGGGGTACCATGACCTCAATAAAACACAAATGACCACTGAAAGTGTCATTTGGACTCTTGCAACTTTTTCAACCCACCAAGGACACTTTCGTAGGGTACTGGGGAATAAGTTGTGGTACTGGGGAACCATAGAAACAACTGGGGAACCGTAAAACATATTTGGGGTACTTAAACACTCTACAGGGTGTTCATGGATTTTTCCATTGTACGAAGGGATCCAAGGGCTTCAAACTTGGGCTTGGACAAGATCAAAATGTCTCCTTAGACACTGACACTTACTTAACCCTCAGCAACTCCTGAAGGGGCACCAAGACATGTTGGAATCAATGACTATACATTGTTGGAATCAATGAAAACTTAATCAACACTAGATTCCACAGGTAATCATTCAGAATGTGATATATAAATGATTGACTCAGGTGTGTCATGTCATATGACCCCTCATAGGGAGTGGTTCTGTGAATATGAAAAGTACAATGGAGGAGATGTGTACTTGGGAGATTATTTTCCAACCATTATCATTGGACGTGGTAGAGTCAAGCTAAAAATGAAGAATGAAAGGATTAGAACTCTACTTGAAGTTCTACACATTCTGAATCTATCAATAAACTTGATATATGTCGAAAAGATGGATGTTGTAGGTGTAAAGACTGTGTGTGGAGATGGTGGTTGCAAAATGGTTCGAGGATCAATTGTATTGATGAGGGGAGTTCGGTATGGAACTCTCTACAAAATATTGGGAAGAACCATCATTGATGAATGTAACAGTTTTGTTGTGCTTGAGGAAGGAGGTAAAGATGACAGAACCCTAACTGCATCAGGAGGAAAGACAATGCTATGCCATCAAATATTGGGGCATATCGAAGAAAAGGGACTTTGAGCATTACAAGGTAAAGGTATAGCTGAAGGTATGATTGATTGCACTCTGGATTTTGATTTATGTGAACATTGCATATATGGAAAAAAGAACCGAGTAAGATTTGCATCTGGTGCTACAAGAGCAAAGAGAATTTTAGATTTAATACATAGTGATGTGTTTGGACTTGTTCCTATTCCATCATTAGGAAAATATGTGTATTATGTTTCATTTACATATGCATTGTCAAGGAACACATGGATCTATTTCCTTCGAAAGAAATATGAATTATTTACTAAGTTTAAATAATTTAAGGCTCTTGTAGAAAATCAATCCGAAAAAAGAAAATAAAAGGTGTCGAGGACAAATAATGGTGGAGAGTTCTGTGGGAATGAATTCGAGGACTTCTGTAAGAAGTGTGGTATAGCAAGGCAGAAGACTAATCCATACAAACCTCAACAGAATGGAGTTCCTGAGAGGATGAATAGGACGTTGATGGAAAATACGAGGAGCATGCTAAGCAGTGCTGGGATAGGACAAGGATTTTGGGCAAAAGCAGTGGAGACAACATGTTACTTGGTAAATCGATCACCCACATCAACATTGATTGATAAAAATCCACAAGAGGTATGGACTGGTAAGAAACCCTCTATTAAGCATCTGGAATTTTTTGGTTGTGATGCTTATGTAGATGCTCCAAAGGAGAAAAGGAGCAAGTTGGATAACAAATCTAAGAAGTGTATCTTTATTGGCTATAAAGATGGTATGAAAGGTTATAAGCTTTGGAATCCTGTGTCTAAGAAGGTTGTTTACAGTCGATATGTTGTGTTTAGAGAGGTCAAAGAAGTCCCCAAACAGGAAGTGAATCCAATGCAAAAGGAACAAGAGAAAATAGAGTTTGAGTTAGAAGGTGAATAATTTGACTCAACAGAAGAAGAAGAATCTCATACCCCAGTTTTGAGGAGATCATATTGAGAAACAAGGAAACTAGAAAGAAAGCAACGAGAAAGAAGGCAACCAAAATTTTTGATGAGGCATCCAGTTAGGAATTGGTGGTGCATGTATGGTATTAAGATTTAGTTATGATCATTACATTCATTGTTGGATGCACTGTGGAATCGAATCTAATACCAAAGTGGAGTTAATGGCCATGTGGGGGTTGTTCGAGTTTGCCACATCAAAACAATTGCACGCGCTATAGGTATTTGGTGACTCTCAAGTCATAGTGGACTGGGCGTGCTTTAAGGCATGGCTAAGGCACTCCATCTAGAACACTGGCATGTTAAAGTAAGAAGGTTCTAGAGCAAGTTTCTTTTTGTTTCTTTCCATCAAATTTATAGGAAGTATAAAATCTTTCATGGGTAGTATCTAAGAAAACTTCGGACATTGGAGAGGGAATTTTCTATTTTGAGGAGATTAAAGATTACCTTCTGGTAGTTGTAGGCTCTTATCGAGCATATTAAGTTAGGATGGATTGGTTTTACAAGCCCTCACATAATTTTTTTTGTTAAAACAGCATGAATGCTATGATTGGTCGCTTGTATTTGAGGGTATATTATTTTTATTCTACATTTTTCCTAGTTAGTAGTATATAGACATAATTTATAGGACAATATGCTCCTAAAAGATATTTGATCTGGACATATGGAATGCTACTATTAGCACTTGATATCTTGTATGATACAGAGATATGGTGATTGATTTGATGAACTAAATTGTTCAGAAATTGCAATGTTATCTTTGATTCACTTCTTTGAATATCAAGAAACATAATTCATTTTGGGTGAAAAAAATAACTTAAAAGTACATTGCTTATAATGTATAGAATAAGGTTAAAAATTTTGTACTTTTATTTATTTTGTATTATAAAAATAGATGTTGAGGATAGAAGTTAGCCTTGTAAATACAATTAACCCAATTATTTTCCAATAATTCAAAATAAATACAATCATTTTTACAACATTATAAAATTGTAGATGATAAAATTTTGATTTATTTGTACTCCACAAAATAATAAAAAATAATAAAAATTATAGTCTTATAGTGAGCTTACTTATTGTACAGATTATTAAATGCCTAATTTTTTAAAAATATTATCTTTTCCCTTAAATTTTTAAATGAAAATAAATAAATCAAGGGTATCTCCAAAGCTCTCCACCTCATCACAAAAAAAGTCAAATACTTATTAATAAAAGGTGAACAATAAGCACTGATTTCTCACCCCAAGTACAACATTGAATGTTTCCACGGGTGCTTTGTTTGCCATTGGATTTCAAGTTGCTTGAGATCCAATGAGCAACAAAATACCCACATTAACCTTCACTGTTGCATTGATGACTCCTTATTACCAGCCTAAAGTGCCCTAATAAAAACCCATGAACACAAATTCATAATAAATAAGGCCCAACATTCATGAATCTTCCTTAGTCCAATGATGTGACTTTTGAATATCATTGTTAAACTATTGAATTTCTCACCTTCCAGTCAATACCAAAGCAATTTAATAATAAATTAAATAATGGTCACTTCATGATATTCTTAGTTAAGGGAAAACCCACGTCTTTCTCTTCTCTCAAAGTCTTGGGTCAAGTATTTTGCACTCGCTTTCGTCGACTTCCACATGGTTGTTCATCAAAGCAAGAAAATACTTTTGTATTTTCCACTCTTTCTTCCTCTCCCCTCTTCTCTGCACAACTCTTCTCTCCACATTGCCCTAAAATTCTATATGTAGTTCTTATGTTTTCCTCACAAAATCAATTACTTATTAGGTTATATATATCTTGTGTTGGCTTGGACTTCTCTTCCCTCTTCTATGTACATCACTTCTCCCCACATCACTCTTAAATTCTCCTTACAATTTTTCATTCCACTTAGAAGTCACTCTATGCCAGAGGAGTGACAACTACAACACGGGTAATATAATTCGTGTACTATGATGTAACAATGTGTAGAATCCCATGGGCTATTCTCAATTTCTCATTATAATTATAAATTTCAAATGCAAGCACTAAAATATCTTTGATGTGCATAGAAGAATGGTCGCTTCGTATGTTCCAAGTAAGAATGGTTATGCACACACACAAGTCTTTCTCCCCTCTCAAAGTCTTGTTGGGTCAAGTAAGTCTTGTTGGGTCAAGTCTTCTGCAGTCGTTTTTGTCTACTTCCGAGTGGTCGTTCGTAAAATCAAGAGAAACCATTCTTCTTCCTGTCCCCCTTCTTCTTTCCCCATCGCCCATAAATTCTATCTTTACTTCTTCATTTTTCCTCAACAAAATCAATTATCTATTTCTCCTCTCCCCTTTCTGACATCGTTCTTAAAGTCTCTTTGCAATTCTTCAGTTCCTCACAAAATTGGTTGTTTGTTATTTTTATTTTCGGTCTTCCTCTCAAAGAAATAAAATACTCCCGTCGGGGCATATTCATCCCTATCCCTAATATTATCATTACACTTCTTCTTGCCTACATTCTTGTCTCGGGAATCATGTGGGAGGTCGTGCACCATGATGAGGATGAAACTCACAATTTTCCATCTTCTAAAGGATGCCCTCCTTCCGTTTGTGGCAATTCCACCATCAGATATCCCTTCCAAAAATGTGGTGTTTTATCTGGCAATCCTTATCTCGATTGCAGATTCTTTTGTTAGTTTGACATGGTTACATGGCCCCCACCTTTTTTTGCCCAACACCTCTTCCATATTTTTCTCTCTAAAAATCATGATTTTATTGAATTTCCATCACCCATTAGCTGACATACCTAATTTATCTAATTCATGACCTCCTTGGCATATTTGGAAAGTGTTTATGCACCTAGGGGTTTTTTTAAGTTAAAGTAAGCTTGTTTTTTGTGAGGATTTGTATTTCCTTCCAAGGAATTTGAATCCATGATGTAATTATATATTTTTGACAGCCATACCATTGCCTAAGTTTGGATGGTGTGCACTTATTCAATAGAAGTCTATGTTATGCACCAATTCAGTCTCCAATTTTGAGTCAAATTCATGTATATTACTTAGCAATTTCTTGTGAATTCAATTGTGCTAAGTCTGGGATAAATTTTCACAATATCTAATGGATAAAATGAATCATATTGATATAGATTTAATTCTATCCGGGGAAGTACACTTCCAATCCCTTATCGTTGCTGCAACATAGAAGGTCCCTCCTCAAATAGAGAATTTACAAACTTTTGAAACAAATAGTTTGATACTATGAAGGTAATAACATATACTTAATATCCAATACATAAGTCCCTCCTTTTGAAAAAAATGATTGAAAAGTTTCATGGTCTAGAAGTCAAGCCAAAATATAATTGAGCTCTCACCAGAAGAATATTAGAAATCGTGGATGAAGGGTTGACTTAATGTCTTCCTCAGTGGATGATGATACATTTACTTCCTCTTCTAGTGAAAGGAATAACAAGACCTTATATTGTGGAGTGGCCCTTGCTTGTTGGTTCTGAAGGCACTTAATCTTAATTTACGGATGATTTATTTCATAACATTTTCCCCCATTTTACCATGTATCATATTTCATAAAGAATATTAATCGAGGAAAGTAGATAGATGTTTTCTTTGTAAAAATATGCTTTTCTAATTGGCCGGGATATCAAAATTATTTTGAAAACATTATTTTTTTTATAGAAAAGGTGTGTGGGTCAATAAATTAAAATTAATTTAGACAAAAAACAAAATTGAAACCATTTAAAAAAGCATATGTTTTAACTGTTCATTTTTTTAACCCAAACAAGTTCACCGTGACTTAAAGAGTTGAATTTTCTAACTCAAAAATCTTAATGGTGGGTTAAATATCGGTTAAATATACTCAGACTCTACATTTTATTAAACAAACGCAATTTGTAACATTCTTCGAAGAATTAAGTTACAATTTATTTATTTTTAATATATGCATAGTTATGATAATGTCGGAATTAAATATATGTCGAGGAATGAAGTTGATCAATCATCGAGACATACTTGATCACTAATATGGAAAGTAAATTTAAAAAAAAAATCATTTCCATTGTGAAATTTCTCATGATGAAATTGAAGTGGGGATATAATTTTGAGCTTATTTTATGTTTCAAATAAATTGTGACATTTTCTAGTGCCATGACATCTCATGGTAGCCAATGTTCCCTTTCATACTAGTACCATATGCTAAACCCCTCCCTCATGGAAACTATGCATTGATGTTAAGCCATCAAATAAAAACAAATGTGTTGATATTGAGTTTGTACATCATAAAAAGATGCGTTCAAGGTATGCCATATAAGTGCCTAATCAAATTTGACAATGAAATCATGTCATCAAAGGTATACCATAAGTTTACATAAGTTTACTGGTCTCCTTCCTTACAGATTTTCACATCTCAATCAAGGCTTTACATATCTTGGATATTTCTTGAAGCCCTCGGGTTACTTAGTCCGGGATTGGCATTGGCTCATTACTAGATTTGAGAAGCGTATTAATCACTGGACTTATAAACTTCTGTCCTTGGGAGGCCGCCTGGTACTGATCCGTTCCGTTCTATCCATTTTGCTTGTTTACTGGATAGCCCTGGTGCCAATTCCATTCTCCATATTAGATAGACTCGGGAAATTAATCTTCTCTTCCCTGTGGGGGTCTACTACTCATCAAAAGAAGTTTCACCTTGTGGATTGGCACCTTCTTGCTCGTCCATGTGCTCTTGGGGGCTGGGGTATTAAGCATCTTCATAGTTTTAGCCTTTCATTGAGATTGAAAAATTTCTGGTATGCCCTGAACAGTACTGGTATTTGGTTTCACCTCCTTACTACGAAATATATGAGGAACATGCCATTAAACACTTGGTTACGCAAAAATAAATTCTGTTACAGGGTTGCCTCGCCTATTTGGAAAGGCTTTATAAAGACTATGCCATGGATTGGGAGAGGTATTCTTTGGCAAGTGGGCAGTGGTTCGGAGTTTATATTAGGGTTGGATCTGGTGGCTAGAATGGATCCCACCTTCACTCTCCCAACGGATTTGAGAGACTACCTGGTAGATTATGGGATCTCCACCCTCGAACAAGCTAGGAATCTCACCTCATTTGCTGCTGGCTATTGGTTTACTGCTGAAGAGTTAGACCTCTGTGCTGAATGGAAATCTCTGTGGGATTCTTATATTAAACGCTTGGAATTTAATAGGATCAGATTGAAGGACTCCCCGGATACCCTCCTCTAGTCCCACAGTAACTTCGTGGGCCATATCAGTGCTGCAATAGGGTACGATTGCATTTTTGAAGACTTCATTGCTAGGGATCATCTTCCTGTTTTTTATTCTCTTTGGAAACTCAACATTCCAACAAAACTTGTTTGCTTTAGCTGGCTCTTGGGTAATGGGAAGATTCTTACTTGGGACCATCTTCAGTCTCGTGGATACTCTGGACCAAGTTGGTGCGTCCATTGTGAGTGCAATTATGAAGATGTCATGCACCTTTTCTTACATTGCCCCTTCTCGATGCAGATTTTTTCATACTTTTCTGCTCGTTATGGTTTTTCTCTTCCACCCTTCAGCTCTGTCCTGTCTTTTTTAACTCTGTGGTTACACAACATCTCCATCTCTGCTCCTTTTAGATATATACCTCTGTTTATCTTCTGGTTTATCTGGATCTCCCGCAATAATTGTATCTTTGAGAATTTGAAACCTGTTGCATCGGCCCTTATCTCCAGGGTCGAGAGCTTTATTTTCCTTTTCCCTATGCCTAAAAAAGTAAAAAAGTGCAGACAGATTGGATCCAAACCGATTCATGTCTTTCCTTGCGGGTATTTCGATGGAGCAGCTACGGTGAAGGCGGGAGGAGCTGGGTTTGTGATCTATTTGAGTGAAACCCATTATTACTGTTTCTCATTGGGATGTGGCAGTAGTTCAAACACAAGGGCTGAACTCTTGGCATTATGGGCTGTACTAAGGGTGAGCAACTTGATGGGATTACCCTTACATTCGATTTATGGGGATTCAAAGGTAATAATTTCATGGATTAATGATCAATCTGCCCTTGATCTACCCACACTCATACACTGGTGCGAAGATATTAAATATATGAAAAGATTGGCCCCTCGGGTGATTTTCATGCATATCTTCCGTGAGCACAATGTGCTGGCTGATAGTCTATCTAAGAAGGCTGTGAAATTGAACATTGGTTTTGCACTTTTCACTGAATATTTGGATGGGAAGGCCATTGAGAATTGTCATTACAGACTTTTTTAGATGCAATATTTTTCATCATTCAGCATCTTATGTATATGTAATATTTATATGTTTATGCCTGTCTTTTTGGAAGACTATTGATCAGCTAGCAGGATTTTGCTCTAGATGGTCTGCATGTTAATTACCATCTTACTGGAAGTATTTCTAACCTGAATATTTCAGGGATGATGAGAAAAGTCTGCAATGATCAGACTTTATGTTATGTTCTCATGACTGCTTGCTGATAGTTTTTGTTTTTTGTCCAAGAGTGATTTTGGACATGACTTGCTTCTGTTCACTGATGGTTATGTATATCATGTCTTTTGATTCTTAATTGAATATCAAAGACCGGTATTTTTTCTTCTGAAAAAAAGTTTACATATGGGGAATGTATATATTCCCTAATTATAGAAACATTACAATAATAAGAATACCAAGAAAATTATATGACAAACTACAATGCTAATGTATATAATGATAAATAAAATGTTTGCGCACACACATAATAATTTTACAATGCATAATTAATAAATGTAATAATATAACGCTATGCTAATGTGCATAATGATGAATGAAATGTTTATATACACATAATGATTTTACAATGCATAAATAATAAATGTAATAATATAACGCTATGCTACATATTATTAACTAGAATACTGGTTATGTATTTAATTTTAAAAAACATGGAATTAATAAGAAAAGACATGTGGAGGGAGAGGGATATTTTCGCCGCATGGATGACAAGAGGAGTCATCCATGCATGAAGGGGTTGGGGAAAAGCAGAAGAGGGATTTTCACGACAGAAGAGGGGGCTACTGGTTTCTTACCTCGAGGAGGTACTTTGTGGGAATTTTTTGGGGATTTTACCTTGTTGTGGTTTTATCAATGAGGGATTTACAATGTTGTGTATTTATGTTGGTGGGGATTTATTGGATTAGATTCCTGGTTGAGTGCTCGGGGGTCTCTCGGCTACAGCCGGGGGAAATTGGTTGGGTGGAGAGTGATACTAAGGATATCATTTGGGAAAAGAAATTGGAAAGATTACAAGATATTTTAGGGAATTCAAGTTCCCTTACACATGCAATAAGTGTTTCCTATTCCTTTGATATTCAAAAGGCCGTAATAAGTAAGTAGTTCTATTGATATTTTTCTTAAATTGTTCTTGTTTAATATATACTAGAACCTGTAGTAAATTAGTCTTACCATAATAAAATGCTCTTTTGTTTATGTATTGGTTAATTTATTTAGAACCTTATAACCGTAGTAAAATTTGTTTTTTAATTCTGAATAAATACTCTACGAAATCCCCTATAGGAAATTTCAATACATGAAATAAAGAAATTTATAAAGAAAAACTAGTTTATTTACACCAAAATATTTTTTTCCCAAGGAAAAAAGCGTAATTTAATTATTCCGTAATCAAATTACATAGTGCAGAAAGAATTTTCCTAACACTTTCCAGAAGTGGCCTATTGGCATGTCTATCAAAAAGAGTGTTGACAAAAAAATATACTAAAACTATATTTCCCGAATCAGTCATGCATAAAAGCAAAAAGAAATGTTGTTGTTTCCTCTCTGAGAGCCCTTTACGGTCGAGAAAGTTCAAGGCATGTTTTTGTACAAAAACCTGAGAGATAGCATAGTAGATTCATGTTAACCATTCAAAAAAGAACCGAATAATTAGGCAAAAAAATTTGTTGTTTTAGTTCGTCTGTGGTCCTTCGATGAAAGGCATGTGGTGGAAATCGTGATATGTGTCATTGACATGTTCGGTGATATGCCACTGGCCGTATACCAGGATTAGGCCTTTTTGGTGAAGTTGATCCGATGTTGTGTTGCGCTCCCTATAGACATGATGACACTGGAATGAGTCAAAATCATCTAATATCTGTCGAGTGTCTTCAAGCAAATTGTTGAGAAAAGAATTGTGGAAGATTTGAATTTTATTAATCCAGTTTATGACTAGCATTGAGTCTCCAAATATTTGAATGTGAGTATAGTCCCTATCTTTTGAAAAATTGAGAAGGAGTTTCGAGCTAAGAAGCTATGCATAGTTGTTCGTTCCTTTCTCCATACCTAGTTGGATTTGAAAGAAATGAGTTTCAGAAAGGAAGAGGACCGCTCCCCCTCCAAAAACTCCATCTTTTGAGGCTCTATCAAAGTAATCCCATGGCTGAAGCTTGTTTATTGTTTCCTCTCTAATAGTTATGGGGACTGGTTGATTGTTTTCTTAGGGGGAGTGGGAGAGGATGTCCAGGCTGATTCGGGCTAATCATTCTGGGATGGAGATTTTGTCCTGAAATTTTTCCTTGTTCCTGGAAACCCAAGTGCCCCAAATAAGAAGGAGAGGGAGAGCTCAGTGGATCTATGTTTTTGGATAGTTTATCCAAGTTTTCCACGAGTCTTGAACTGTGTCACCTATCCATAGCAATAGAAGGTTGGTGAGCTGGTAAATCTCAGACCAAGATTTTTTTTGGAACGGGAATTCAAGTAAAAGGTGTTGGGTGGTTTCTTCATTTTGCATGCAGAGTGGGCACCTTCCTGGACCTTACACCTTCTTCCTTCTAATTCGATACCAAGTAGGAACTTTCCTGAGGGTACACACCACATGAAAATCCTAGAATTCATTGGGTAGTTCCTTTTCCATACTTTTTTCCACCACCATTTTTCATCGCCTAACCTGTCTGGTGTTGTGAGTTGTTTATATCCTAATTTTGGAGAGTATCTGCCAGTTGGTGCATGGTACCAAATAAGCGTGTCACAGGGATCAAAGATTCAAACATGTGAATCTTGAAGTGCATATGTGTAGTTGTTCCAAAGAGGCCCTATATCATTGCTCAAGCCCAAATCTGCAGCCGATTACCAACCCTAGTTCCAAATAGTGGTGTAAATATGGTACACCACTTGGTTTAAGTGGAAGAGACCCTGATTGTTTAGGGCCTGGATAAGGGGAGGGCGAAGAGTATGTCTATTTTGACTTCCCATCCAGGGATCTGCACCAAGGAAGACTTGATTACCTCGACCTATTTTCCAAACTAAGCCGCTTTCAATAACAGGGAGGGAGAGGAGCACTGCCTTCCAGAATGTTGAGGCTCCTCTTATGATTTTTACCGGGTTTCGAATCCATTTTGTCATAGTGTCCGAAAAGATATATTTTTGATGGACCACTTTTATCCATAGGTTTTCTATGGATAGTAGCCTCCAACTCAATGTTACAGCCAAGGATTTGGAAAAGAGGTGAATATGCTTGAGACCCCAGCCTCCTTGGGATTTTGGCTTTGACAGCTTTCCTATCTGATCGAAGGCGAGACAAAGGATGTGGAGGTTCCTGACCAAAGAAACCTATAGTATATTTTTCTTATTTGATCTAGCATACCTTTGGGGATCTAGGCCATGGACATCTAGTAAATCGGTATTACTTCTATAACCAATTTTATCAGTACCAACCTTCCCACTCTGGACAACCATCAATGGCTCCAAGTTTTTATCCTTTTTTCCAATTTTTCTATGAGCCACCCCCAGTCATTTTTTGTGTAGCCATTAGGATTTAGCTGAAACAAAGGTATTTGATCCCAGCATCCAGTAGTTTGTGCTCAAAGGGAAATAATTCTGCATACATGTGTTCTTCCTCTTCGAACAAGAGGTTGGTCATAAGGGTTGCTTTTTTATTATTTATTAACATGCCTATTTCCTTTTTAAAATATCCAGGGTCTTCTCCAAGGTTTCTGCATCTCTTCTTGAGCCATCACAAGAGAGAAAGATATTGTTGATAAAAAGAAGGTGGGAGAGCCTTAGGTTATGAGAGAAATCCATTCCCTTAAAGGCTCCCTACCTCTTTTCGTGAGTTAACGCTCGGCTTAACCCTTCTGCCACAAAAAGAAAGAGTAAAGGGGATAGTGGCCATCCCTAATGCAACCCTCTCTCATCCCCCAAGAAAGGAGAGGCAGAGTCGTTGATGACGAATGCAAAAGAGGCTGTGGTAATGCATATGATAATCCACTTCATAAAACTGTAGTCAAACCCTAGATGAGTCATCTGCATTCTAAGGTAAATCAAGTTCACCATGTCAAAAGATTTAGAAAGATCAATTTTGAGAATAGATCCTTTTCCTTTTGTAGTTTTTTGGGTGTGAAGGCCTTCTTGAGCTACTCCAATGGATTCGTGAATCTAACTTCCTTCTAAGAAACCAAATTCCTCCTGAGAGATAAATTTAAACAAGATATTTTTCCATCCTTCTTGCGATTATCTTGGACACCACTTTGTAGGTTATGTTGCACTATGATATTGGTCTGTAATCATCCAGAGAGGTGGGATTGTCTCATTTTTGGATCAGAGCAATGAAAGTGCCATTTAAAGGGGGGTGCTTTACCCCACCTCTCATGGATTCCTCAATGAGATGCAGGAGGTCTGGCCCTGTGGTTTCATAGTGAGCTAAGAAAAACTCAATGGGCCATCCATTTGGACCAAGAATTTTGTCTTTTTGGAAGTTGTGGAGGGTTTCCTTGAGTTCTTCTTCAGAAACATCTTCCATAATTTCGTGGTTATCTTCAGGGGAGATAAAACCAGGGAAGAACTAGGAAAGGTGAATGTTCTTGGCCATATTTGTTCTGTTGTATTCCTTAAAGAGGTTTCTGAAGTGAGCAGTGCCCAAAGAGGCCAGACCCTTGAAAGCGGTGATTTCCTCATTTTCTTCATTCGTTAGGCTCCATATAGTATTTTGAGCTTTCCTTCCCTTAGCAAATGCATGGACAATTTAGTGTTCTCTTCCCCATTGTAATACCCCACTTTTGACCCCTTGGTATTTAATTGTACATGATGTAAATATTGTATTTGAATCATGGCGAGTGTTGGACCCTGGAATTGTCTATTTTTCCATCACTTATCGACATATCTTTCATCCATTTTCTTACCATTACTGTCCATTTATCATTCCATTTTCCATCCATTTGTTGTAGTTGTGCGTAAAACAACATGCTACTTCCATTGATGTTTTAAGTGGTTAATAATGATTATTTTCCTTTATATTTGATTAATTAAAGACTATTATGCATAATTTTACTAATGATGGTTTGTGGAGTGATTTGTCACGTACAGAACGCTCATAGCCAGCTGTTACAGCCTTAACCGAAAATGCATGCCACATAATAACATCTTGATTCGCGTCTTGATTTACGGGAATATGGAAATGAATCTCAAAAATCCGAGACATGGGTTTTGTGCGTAACATCCTCATTTACCGGAATTTCGTGAAAATCGCCAAACAAAGCTACGGTTTGCGATATGCAGGTGGTTCTTCAAGAAGGTATTTTCCAGATTTGGTGTTGCGGCCGGTTCCAAAGTTGCCAGCAGTTACGGTCGTGTTTGAGCTGTTACAGATCACAAGTTGGGGATTCAGTTCTTCATTTCCATGAGATAATTTTATGTATAAATATGTAATCAATGTCATAGAGAAGTGGATTTTTCTAGGAGATGTAGGAGAGGAGAGAAAACAATGTAATGATGTAGGATTTGATCCAGATCCATTGTAATACTTTCATTCTGATAATACATGCTGACAGTTTCTTAATTCTGGAGTTGTAGACTTTCATTGTGGAGATCCAGCTCTGCTCAGTGGAGGAAGGGCCCTCTTCCCTGAGCAAATGATGGTAGTGTTGATTGTAGGTGTTTTATTCTGTAGATTTGTCTATTAGTTAATTCATGCTTTCATTCATTAGATTGATCATAATTGTTTTTATTATTTAATTCATGCTTTCATTAGATTTATCATAATTGTTTTCCTGTTAATTCATTTGATAGATTGTTGGCCAACATAACAATTCTTTTAGATGTATGCAATTAGATCTTGTTTCATGATAATTTATTTTGTTGAAGTGTGATTAGATTTACAGTGTGATTTTATGAATAGGCTGAGGATTGATTTACTTTCAAGCAGGTGTGATCTAGTCTACAAACAGTGACGATTGCATACCAATAGATAACAATGTCAGGTAGAAATTGTGCTTGCATAGATCTTGCACGATAACTTTGAAATAAAAGACTTCCTCAGGTTGATAATTTATGTTTAGCACTCTGCATGTTAAGTTTTAATTAACTGGTATATAGTGGGCACAACATTTTGGCGACGTTGTCGGAGAAGTTATTAATTGTGCAAAAGTACATCTGACATTGTTTTGTAGATGCATTGTTAAAGCAGGGCATGTAAGTTACATTATTACATTTCAATTTATTGAATTTATTTTGAGTATGGATTTTCTGTCTTTACATTCAATTTTATTTCATTTTCAATATTTGCAGCATAAATCTTATCATTCCCCTTAGTGGTGTTGTAAGCACCACCCATTCTACTAACAAGTTGACAGGAACATTCGAAGGAGGAGCCTCAAGATAGCACATAAAGAATCTAATGAAGAGATGGCAGGTGAGAAAGATGCAGAAGTTGTTACCTTCGAATTTCCCATCAGAGATTCGAGAGGAGTGGCATCAACGAAAAGAATTCCCCCACATGTTCTACCAAATTTTCACGGTTTGGAAAATGAACACCCTGATGTATTTTTATTTCAATTTGAAATACTTTGTAGAGGATATGGTTATTGTGCTAATGATCAAAAGTTGAATGTGTTTCCCCTTACTCTAAAAGGAACAACCCTCTGATGGTTCATGAGCATCGGTGGGAATTGTATACAAACTTGGGAGGACATGAAACATGTATTCTTGAAAAGGTACCAAGGAATACATAAAACGCTTTCAATATAACCTCCAAAGATCCAAACAGAGGAAACTGGGGAAGGAAATCTTAAAAACACTTCTACTCAAGGGAATCGAAGCTGAATATTTAGAAAAATTAAATCTGATGGGAACAGGTAATGTATTTCAGTTAACATATGATGATATTTGTGAGTTATGTAGAAGGTATTCAAGAGGAAACTTCAAAACTGGTAAGAATTCTAAGGAACTTTTATCTTCATTTTTGAAATATGTTGCAAAAACAAGAGTTTTACGAGCTAAAATCAGCAATTTATTTGAAATTTCTAAAGCTGATTCACAATTGGGTGTTTTACAAGATAAGGAAAAGCAGGAGGAAATCAGAGAAGCAAGGGATTTCCCTTTGGATAGTCTTGAAAGTTGTGGTATATGTGACTTGAATCATTCCACAGATCATTGTCCCTCCTTACCAAAGATGAAAGAAACATATCATAGAGATCTGGGAGTTGCAGCCAACTCGTTGCAACAGTCAAGTCAACCATGGCCTACATCTATGGTTCAAAATTATATCCCTCCATTTCCTTACTCTCGTACTCGATCATTGAATACTCTTCCACTATGGCAGATGTTGCAGCCTCAATTTAACTCTTACCTACCTTATCCACAAGGTTGGAATGGCCCATCTTATGATCACATGGCAACTCTCCCTCATGCTACAACATAACTTGGTCCTTCAATATCAACCTCACAACTCAATCATCTACATCAGCCACATCTATTTTCTCATCAAACTCCTTGGTATCCAATACAATTTCCTGTCCAATCCACCCTCCACCCTAACCATAATAAAGCAGTACAGTATGCTTACAGTGCTAAACTGCAAAATGTTCCTACATTTTTCTCTTGTTCTACCTCACCTACACCACTGCAAAAAGGTTGTGTGTTGTTGTAGCAAATCCATATGAGGCCTGAACATGTTTTAAATCTAAGTTTTGCAGATGGAGTTTCTTCTAGTCCTCATAAGCAAGCAGACAAGATCAACAAGACACACATAATATTTGATGGAGAACAGCGATTAGAACCAAAAGCATCTTTCACATCATTAGATCTGAAATTCTTATGCATTGAGGAAGATCAGTTTAATAAGGATCTTCATGGTGTAACATCCATGAGAAATCAAGAGAACAAAGACTATATTGAAGCTTGGTTTCAATCTGTTATCGGTCTGCAGAATCATTCCATACTTCACCAATTCTTGGCACCATCATTTCAAGGGAAGTCGATCTCTCATAAAGTTATTTTTTTCTGTTGGGAGTATGAGCATACTTGAGTCACTTCTTCGAAAGTGGCTCCATTGGAAATATGCATACACTTGAAAAAAAAATTCATATTTCCAAGTAGAATAGGGTAAGATAGAATAATATAATAAAACCATGCTTTTGTTTTTTTTTAAGTTTTTAATTTTTGAATAAGTATGCTCTCTTTCTGGGCCTTGTTGCGATCTCGAAGATCAGAAAGTAGAAAGATAAGGAATGGGTATGAGATGTTTTCATGAATGCTTTGGAATTGTTGACTATTTGAACAAAATGCTTAAGTCGTTTTTTTTTGTCATCAATTTCCCAATTTCAATTTGTCTCTATTTGTTACAAATGAAAATAAAAATATCATGAAAACAAAATTATAGTAATTAGGGAAGGTGAATGAAGGATCCACAGGAAAATGAGTCAATGATTATGGAACCCTTCAAGCTTGAAATTTGGCATTAATTTGTTAGATGCAACACCTAGCTGTGACTAATTACTCTCAGCAACGACAGTGAGCTGCAACACCCAGCTGTGACTGTGCTACAGGTAAAAATTTATGATTTTGAGATATGTGTGTGTTGCACATCATGATATGTATTTAGTTTTTATTTTCCATAAAAATACACATGTTTTATTTCAACATTATGTCATTTTTTTAAGAGTTGCAGCTGCGGCTGCAACAGGCCGTGTAAGTCAATCTAAGTGCTCAATGCTTGAAATTTTTGGTATGGATGTGTGTTATATTTAAATTTACATCATTAAAAACATTCACACCTATTTCAATCACTTTTGGGGTCAAATTTCATTTATTAAATTTTTGGTGACATTTTGGCTTGAAAATTTTACTAGAACACAGTCGGGACAGTCCATTTTTGGGAGACCAAATGGAATTATTTTTAAAACATGTTTACATCCCAAATAGCCCTTTGAATCTAGTTTCCAAAACAATTTAATTTTTTACGATTGGGTGTCAAACGAAAATTTTATGGTCAAAATACTAACAGGGTGTCAAGCTGGCAGCTTAGGAACAGAGCTGGGACAGTCAATTTTTGGATGTCTTATTGGACACATCTTGCAAACATATTTCATTGGTATATTCCCCTATGAATATAGTTTACAACTCAATTTGAATCACTCCATTCCGATATCGTATGCAAATTTTATGACCAAAATACCAACTGCCTATCACAAATCTGCATTCCTAAAACTCTATTTTCTAGACTGTTCATTGGCTTATTTGACCCATCAATTCTTGTTGGATTCAAAACTTGCTTCTAATGGAGATACCTACATGAATCTACTTTCATCTCCAATTGGAATCACATCAATCTGTTATCAAACGAAAAAGTTAAGCCTAAAACCGTGACTGTTGGTCTAGTCCAGAATTCGAAAAAACACCTTGTCATGCAGACTGTTACTGAGTGATTTGGAACATCATTACATAGAATTTTAAAAACCTGTTTCTAACGGAAATAGACCTATGAATTTACTTGCATTTGGCTTTGGAATCACTCAAATTGGACAAGGAACGAAGAATCTATGATCAGAATATCGTTGGCGAGTCTAGATGGACATTGCTCCCGTGCAGGTATAAAAATGGATTTTGCTTTGTTCATTTTTATTTGGATTTGTTTTATAACTAATTGCTTGTTGTTTTTTTTCATAAGTTTTGGGTGAAGAGAGACCAATCATCTCTCTTCTTCTATCATCTCATGTTTTATTGCAGGCAAGTGCTAGGTTTTTGCAGGTCCATGGAAGAAGAAAGTCAATGCATGCACGAGTGACTCTTGAAGACTTTTTATCAATTTGTAAATGGATTGAGCAAATACAAAAAATGGATAGATTGATGTGCAAACCATACCAATGTTCAATAATTCAAGTCCCATTGCTACATGCCAAAAATCATTTTTAGACACGAGTCATACCAATTGTTGCCGAAAAAAACCCCTCAAGAAGCCAATTGCCCTATGGTAGATTCATTCACCCTCCTCATTTCAAAACCCTAAAACTCTATTCATGTCGAAGTCCCATTTTCCGTTGCTTATGTATTCATCATAACCGTTTTATTTCCCATCACTACTACATCATGACTTCACATATAATTTCCACTTATGAGTTTCATGTTGGTTCTATTTTTCACTATGATTCTTCACTATCATTTATTTTGTACTCGTATTGGATGATGTGGAATTCATTAAGGTCCACCTTCCAATGGTCTTGTCCCGTCGACTCCGACACATCATCTGGGATCAAGATTAGAGTTTTATAGTGCCCTGGTATCTGCATAAATCAATGGCAGATTTCCTTGTTGTTCATCATGGGGATTCATCAATGCCTCTTGATTGACAAATCTTGCAGGTGACTCGACTCCAACACATCCATTCGTACCTGTCAAGATGCACTAAGGTACTTTAGAGCTCACTGTCATCAAAGGTGAGTTTCTTCACATTGGTTAACGGCATACATTAATGGTTGGTAATCCAATGATTTCTTTCCATGCTCGACTTCAGCACATTCATTCGCATGGTAAGAATTGTACCTCGGTTTTGTAG
Organism: Pseudotsuga menziesii; assembly: GCA_001517045.1. Classification (NCBI taxonomy): domain Eukaryota; kingdom Viridiplantae; phylum Streptophyta; class Pinopsida; order Pinales; family Pinaceae; genus Pseudotsuga; species Pseudotsuga menziesii. The sequence continues at coordinate 271,013 of LPNX010935458.1, read as the reverse complement.
CAGCTGAAGATTATGTGATCGAATGGTTTCAACAATGACTTGCAGCATTATTTGTTCAGTAGTTTTGCAATTCCTTTCCATTTTCATTTCAGCAGTTGATTTTCAGAATAAGAGAATGGGCTTTCTGCTTCTATGGTAGAATTTATCCTCATCAATTGTCTCAGCAGTTAGTCTTACATGCAACCAACACAACATCATGGATCAAATTCAGTCTCATCCGATTTTAGCTCTCATATACATATGTCTCAGCATCAGATCGGCCTACATAGCTCCAGCATACACCAGTCCATTCATGTCAACCAAGGCTTCCATGGAGGTAACACTTGAGGTAAAATAGCATGAGTTTTTTATTTATTAAAGATTTAGGGAAATGTCATGAAGAACCACTAAACATTAGCCATTTCCATTTTCTATATAGCATTTTATGTCCATCCATTCCCATCATTTCCCACTCAATTCTATCACTTCATCATTCATGCATATCCACTTCAAATTCCAACCCAACATCTCACCAACCCAACTGACCAAGCATAAAAAAAGGGATACCTTATTGTTGTCACATAAGAACCAACAATAGGAAGTTTTGTTGTTGCCACACAAGAACCAGCAATAAGAAAAGAAGTCTTGCTACGGCCACACAAGAACCAGCAGTAAGAAAATAATCATTGCTACTGCCACATAAAAACCAATAATGAGGAGAAATAAAGGAGCGGATACACTTATTGAAAGAAAGGGATAGGCTAGACACAAGAACCTACAGTAGAAGAAACTGTTGTAGAAGTCATTTATTCATAAGAGTATGCTCTCATACAATAGGGAAGGAAATGCACTCTGAGTTATGAATTGGTTGGTGATTTATTGATGCACATATTAGTTCACTTCCACACAACTGTTGAGAAGTTAGAATTGGCATCTTGATACTATGGGTTGATATACAGTTAGATTTGATTTACATATGCTCTCATAGAACTTAAATGCTTGGGTTTTGTTAATTGGAATTTAGACATACATTCTCACTGCCCAAACAAATCTGATCCTTGCTCATTAAAAATCACGGTCATTTTTTATCGATTTGTATCAGTTCTGATTTTTATTAATGTAGCTATCTTCAGCAAGTATGCAACTCTCTTGGCATTTGCAAAAAAACCATTAATTATCTTCTCATTCATATTGCATATGGGGTTTCTTGTGCCAAAAAGTTCCAGAAGTTGTCATAAGAAAAAGTGCAGCCAAGAGTATCAAATACAAGAAATTATGGTGTGCATCTTCAACATAGAAGGGATAGCATGGGTTCCAAAATCTCTACTGTATATTCAGGATGCTACTACAGTCTTAGAAGGAAGTCTATGGCAGTGTTTGAAAAATGTTTGGCGTTATTTGAAGTGTTACAAAGCACTCCACGACAAGGGCATAACCAAAGAAAATTCTAGCATCCTTCATTCAACCATGAGAATTGATGAAATTTACTATGGTTTATTACAATAGAATTTTCCATGAATTTGCTGTGAAATGGTTCTAAAACTCTTTTATTTCCCATGAATGATAATTCCTGTAGTAGAGTTTGGCTTGTGAAGATCACTGATATCCTTTTTGGCACTTGTGACATATGGAGGGTCTACAAATTCTGAGATTGCCAGATGATATTTGAGCAGCTTGGGTCATCATAAAAGGAAATTTGCAAATGCGATCTCTTGCTGATATGAAGATTTCCTGTGCATTGTCATGTCATTTTATTTTTGCAATACATTATGAGCACTTAACTACAACCATGTAGAATCAAAATCGAGCTCACACAGTCAATTTCAAATAGCATACAGTCATTTTTCAGGCAGCCTACAGTCATTTTTGTAAGTCAAGTATGTGTTTCCAGCTAGCACATATATAAAAATTGAATGTTGGCAGTGGTAGTGCAGATACAAGAAAACAAAGTTCCAAAAGTTCACTTGATTTCATGAATGGAAGAAGTGGGAAGTAGTAGAAATCTTGTGTCATGGCAAAGTGCAACAAAGAAGTGAAGTTTTGAGACATCTTGTACCAGGGGAAGAACATATTATCTCTTCCTTTACTTGAGGACAGGTAAAATACTCAGTTTGGGGGAGATGGTTGTTTACAACTAAGATGACAACTCTTCTTTTACATGAGGACATGAAAAATTATTCAGTTTGGGGGAGGAGCTACTATGCTTGCTGGTTTTCCATTCACATTCATATTTCTCATGCATATTGTTCCTCACATAAAATGCCGAATTTGAATTGAGCATATCTTACAAACCACGAATTGGATCCTCATGAAATTTGGACAGGGAATGCATAACATTATGAAGAACAAACCTGGCAAGTTTCAGCTCAATCCAGTGCATGGTTTTCGAGAAAATGACCATCATCACCTACATCCATTTCGCATTTTTCTCGAAATCCGTGATGTGGGTTTGTCTAATTTTTGGTGTGGAGATACATTATAATGGTAGTTACTTTCTTACAAAATTTCAACCCAACCCAGTTTGTATTTTTTGAAATATTGGTTCCGTAACTTCAGCTGCAACACATTTTTATTCATGTTCAAAAGTGCAGAATTTGATTTGGGCATATCTTTCAATTAGTAAGTTAGATTCTCATGATTTTTGGACAGGAAGTGCATAATACCAAGATGAACAAACGTGACAAGTTTCAACTCAATCCGGTGCACGGTTTTCGATAAAATGGCTATAATCACCTACATCCAATTTGCATTTTTCTCGAAATCCGTGATGTGGGTTTCTCTAATTTTTGGCGTGTAGATGCATTAGAATGGTAGTTACTTGCTTGCAAAATTTCAGCCCAACCCAGTTTGTCATTTGGGAGAAAATGACCTTGGAATTTTTCCGTTTAAAAAGCTGCAACACCGTAAAATATTGTCGTTTTCCGTTCCGTCAACTGCGAGTCCGTTTTCCGTCAGCTGCGAGCTGCGAGTCCGTTTTCCGTTCCGTCAGCTGCGAGTCCGTTTCCCGTTCCGTCAGCTGCAAGTCCATTTCTCGTTCCGTTAGCTGCGAGTCCGTTTCTTGTTCCATTAACCTGCGAGTCTGTTTCCCGTTCCGTCAGTTGTGAGTCCGTTTCCCATTCCGTCAGCTGCGAGTCCGTTTTCCGTCAGCTATGACTCCGCCAAATTCACCGCTAAATTTAGCGTTATTCCGCCAAAATCTCCGCTAAAATCTTCGCCAAATTCTCTGCTAAAATAAGCTGTGACTCCGCCAAATTCGTCGCTAAATTTAGCGCTATTCTACCAGAATCTTCGCTAAAACCTTCGCTAAATTCTCTGCTAAAATAAGCTGCGACTCCGCCAAATTTATACTAAAGAGCTGCGAATCTGCCAAATTTTCTGCTAAATCCTTTGCTAAGTGACTCTGTCAATTTCTGTTAAACTCTCCATTTCTTCTAGTTGCAGTTGTGCGAATGGTAAAATGAAGGAAGAAGTGAATGAGTTTTTCAAGTTGGATGCTACACAGGTATTGGGTTGCATGAAGACATGCAACAATTTCAGTTTGGGAAAGATGTTGGGCCCTGGAATTGTCCATTTTTCCATCACTTATCGACATATCTTTCATCCATTTTCTTACCATTATTGTCCATTTATCATTCTATTTTCCATCCATTTGTTGTAGCTATGCGTAAAACAACATGCTACTTCCATTGATGTTTTAAGTGGTTAATAATTATTATTTTCCTTTATCTTTGATTAATTAAAGACTATTATGCATAATTTTACTATTGATGGTTTGTGGAGTGATTTGTCACGTACAGAACGCTCATAGCTAGCTGTTACAGCCTAAACAAAAAATGCATGCCACATAAGAACACCTTGATTCACGTCTTGATTTTCAGGCAGATAGAAATAAATCTCAAAAATCCGAGACATGGGTTTTGTGCGTAACATCCTCATTTACCTGACTCGCGAGGAAATCGCCAAACAAAGCTACGCTTTGCGATATGCAGGTGGTTCTTCAAGAGGGTATTTTCCAGATTTGGTGTTGCGGCCGGTTCCAAAGTTGCCAGCAGTTACGGTCGTGTTTCAGCTGTTACAGATCACAAGTTGGGGGTTCAGTTCTTCATTTCCATGAGATAATTTTATGTATAAATATGTAATCAATGTCATAGAGAAGGGGATTTTTCTAGGAGATGTAGGAGATGAGATAAAACAATGTAATGATGTAGGATTTGATCCAGATCCATTGTAATACTTTCATTCTAATAATACATGTTGGCAGTTTCTTAATTCTGAAGTTGTAGCCTTTCATTGTAGAGATCCAGCTCTGCTCAGTGGAGGAAGAGCCCTCTTCCATGAGTAGATGCTGGTAGTGTTGATTGTAGGTGTTTTATTCTGTAGATTTGTTTATTAGTTAATTCATGCTTTCATTCATTAGATTGATCATAATTGTTTTTATTATTTAGTTCATGCTTTCATTAGATTTATCATAGTTGTTTTCTTGTTAATTCATTTGATAGATCGTTGGCCAACATAACAATTCTTATAGATGTATGCAATTAGATCTTGTTTCATGATAATTTATTTTGTTGAAGTGTGATTAGATTTATAGTGTGATTTTATGAATAGGCTGAGAATTGATTTACTTTTAAGCAGGTGTGATCTAGTCTACAAACAGTTACGATTGCATACCAATAGATAACAATGTCAGGTAGAAATTGTGCTTGCATAGATCTTGCACGATAAATTTGAAATAAAAGACTTCCTCGGGTTGATAATTTATGTTTAGCACTATGCATGTTAAGTTTTAATTAACTAGCATATAGTGAGCACGACAACGAGGATCTCAAGGCCAAGGCCCTGCCATTGATTCATGTTTTGTGGATAGGTGATCAAGGTTGATACCTATGGTTTTGGTTCTGAGTTAGAATATTTGGATATATCCTAAGGATGTACAAATTAATATAATATCACAACTAGTTATGGGACTGCAAACGTTAAAGAGATGGGAACATGACTCCACAAGGCATAGGGTGGGGAGATGTCTAGTCGATTCTAGGTGAGAGATTGCAGGTTCAATCCTCATGAAAACCTCGTTTAAAAACCTTTGTTGTTTTGTCTCCCAAGTCACCCAAGGGGACGCGAAATCGGATTTAAATCCTTTTGGATAGAAATTCCATGCCGCTATCTTATGTTAAACAACTTGTTAGTTGAATCAGTGGAATTATTGTAGGTCATTGGATTTGTGTTCCCACTAGATCAATGGTGGATTGCAAACTTGATGAAGCGGACTACATTGGAATTTCACACACATCAAGAGTTTGTTAAGACGTGCTAGTTGAATCAGTGAAATGGTTGAGGGCCTTCGATATATTTAATGGTTGATCTCAGCCATAGATATGTGTAAAAGTTACCCGTTCCTTAACATCTACCCCGGTTCCTCCATGTGCTCACACATTCAATTTTTCTTGCGAGAAAATGGTTGAGGCAGTTAATGCCTTGGGCAGAGCAAGGCATGGCAGTCGATTTCATGACTGAGTAATCTTGCAAGTCTGCAGTTTGGGGGAAACCCATATTCTTGCTTTTGCAGCAAGTAAGCCCACGTGAATGCGTTCCTAGGAGATCATTTGTCTTTTACCTAAGAGAGGAATTCATTCATATGGGGATTATCATTATTCAGGATTATGCATTGTGTTGCTATCCAGAGTTGCGAATAAGTGGTTCCGCAGTGATTTTCTCTATTATAGAGTAAAGAATGTGTGTTGTGTTTTTCTTTGTGGATTGTTGTGTTGTGCATCCCTTTTTTGGGGTTGAAGACTTAGGAGTGGAGGAGGGACATAATTAGCTGATAAACCTAGTGAAGGGAGGAACCTCACTGACAGATCAAGAGGGGTTGGTAAATCCTTTCTGCACACCCTGGAGAACACTAGAAGGAGAGGTATGGCCCAAGGGAACTGTGTAGCAGTGAAAGGAATACTTCCTTGTGTTGGGTGGTGTAGGTATTGAGGAGGCCACGCCATATATTATGTAGGTGTCCATGGCTCTATGGTTGAGCTCACTATATTAGCAATTCTACATTTTTATAGCCTTAGCAGTCTGAGAAACCCATCTGTTAGTCGGTTTGACTATGTTTTGAGGTGAATGTTGGCTTGGTTGAGTAGTCCAAGGGACCCATATGTTACTGTCTTGTTGTCTTAGTATCCTGTGAAACCCAATTGTATATTGGTTTGGTTGGACACTCTGTGAAACCCAACTGTAGGTTGGTTTGACTGTGTTCTGATATGGGTTGGTTGTGTGTAAGCCTGTTGTTCCCTAGTTCCTTGTGGAAATCATGTCGAACTCGGGGGTGCCATCATGTTGAGAGATTAATGAACACACTAGCCTATGGATGGGTGGAATGTTGCAGCGACATAGCTAGTTGCAAGATAACTTAATCGTCAAGATAAGTACTCTCTATTATTTTGTTTATCCAATGTATTTACTTATGAATGACTATATTGGTTATGTAGAATGCTTATGAATATGATGAATTGCTATGTTCATGTTGAGTTCTTGTGGATCATTAAGTAGAGTTTCACTTGTATATGAATGTTCCTGTATTTGCTTGTTATTCCTTGTATGTTTTATACATTTTTGCTTAAGTCCTTGGAGGCTATAAAATCCTAGTTAAAGAGTCAGTTTGCAGCTGATTTAAGTGTTTCCACACCCCAGGATCCGCACCGGAAGGCAGAATGTGGGAGGTGAGAGAAAGAGGTTTTATTAAAGCAGAATGTCGGGTTTTCGACTTCCGGGATCTGCCTACGAAAGGCAGAAGGCGAAAGGAAGAAATCAAGAGAAAAAAAAAAGAAGGAAGTGGGATTCTCGCACCCCAGAATCCTCCCGCGGAAGGCGGGAGGTGGAAAACCAGAAAAAGGTTAAGGTAAGAGTTGGTCTTTCGATTCCTGAGTTCTGCACCGAAGGGCAGAAGGCAAAAGGCGAAACTTTGGTTGAAGAATTCCATCGTGCTTTGAGTTTTCAATTTTTGAGTTCCAAGGTACGGGAGGCAAAAAGCAAAAGGAAGAAGGTGGAAGAGCCATTAAGTGTTCTGTTGCGCTTTGAGTTTCTAATTTTCGATTTTCGAGTGCAAAAGGTGGAAAGTGGAGAGCGGAAGGTGGAAGGTGGAAGGCAGAAGAGAGATTAAGTATTGTCCGTTGAACTTTATAATTCTGATTTTTTATTTCTGAGGGCGGAAGGGTGGAAGGGCGGAAGTGCAGAACGCAGACTATGGAAAGACAGGTCCAGTGCGAAAATGATCATTATAGTCACAAAAGGGGTCTGTCATGGGAGGAACGACTATTATAGTGGGTTATAATCCTGAGAATGAAGGTTGAAGTGTGTGTTAATGTCAATACCCTATGTTTCAAGGGAAAACCAAGGTTCCCAAAGTAAACATTTTAATTTATCCGCATTAATGGGTATGGGGACATTACACCCAATTTCGAGCCATATTGCTGGACTCGTAATCCTCTAGATTTATTCTTGCTCCGAGAGCAACTTTTTCCTTTTAGATTCCAGAATGTCTAGTTGAAGCTTGGATCCCATATATGAGTAACCTCCTCCTTATGAATCCTGTAGGAGGGCGATCTCCTTTTCTGTTTGGACTAGTTCTTGTTCATCCCTTTCCTTTTTTTTAAAGGCCCATTCCTTGATTTTCTTTTTTACATGTGAGATATTTTTTACAAAATGAGATGCTGCATAGGTTCCTTCTTTTGGGTTGTAATGGACCCAAGTTGTTTTTATAATGTTAGATAATTCATCTTATTTCATCCAAGAAGCACAAAGTTTGAAATATTTGGGCGTCTTTGTTGGGGTTCCTAATATTTCTAGGAAGATTGAGAGGTGATCAGAGTCCCCTCCAGACTCCACCCATTTCCTTAGATTTAGGTTTTTTTTAAGTAAACCCCCATTTAACAGAAATCGATCTAGTCATTTCGTAACTCTTCCCTCGTTGGGTCTCCTATTAGTCCAGGTATGCTTTATCTTGGCAGGGAGTACATCGATCAACTATTGTTCTCTTAAGAGGATTTCAAAAAAATCAGAGAGGGGATCACTTCTTGAGTTGGGGCCCCAAGTTTCTAGATTTCCCAGGGTGAAATTCAAGTCTCCTCCCAAGATTAGGTTTTCATTCCTTAGGAAGGGTTTCCGCTTTATCTTGTTCCGTTAGGCTACCCTCTCGTTATAGGGTCCATATATGTTTACTATCATGAAAGAGAGGTTTAGGTCCACATGAAAAAATTCAGCCCTGATTCTTGAGTCGAAGCCCCATATGTTTAGGATTTTTACTGTCTTCGGATTCCATCCAAGAGAAAGTCCCTCTGAGTTCGCTCTTGCACTGATTGCATGACAATTGTATAGGGCAAGGGAATCTTTCAGAAGACAATATATTTCCTCTTTCTCTCCCATTGCTTCTTGGAGTAGAAATATGTCGAGCTGTTGAAGGCTAAGAAGTCATTTCAAGGCAAGTTTTTTGGGTTTACTTTCCAAACCCGTGCTATTGAAGGAGGGTAAATTCATTGGGGGCCTCTTCCCGAGGATTTCGTTGCTCTAAGCGCCCCTATTATGTATTTTTGTTTCTTGGTTGCTACATCCTTGATGGATTTAATTTTTGCCGAAGATAGGTTGGGAGGCCTTCCCCTTCCATTCCCCTTTTTGGTGCTTTTGAGGTTTTTTTTCCAAACCATAGCTTTGAGTAAAGGGAAGTGGAATTTCCTTAGATATTAGGCGTAATTGGATGGAAGGTGATTTCAAATAGGAGGGGGGCATATCTTCTAGGGTATTTTTTTGGGGAGGAGGGGAGAGACCGAGGGCATGGTAGAATGTGGGAGATTCGATCGATCCGCAAAAGGGCATGGGGAGGTGTTTCAAGGGGTCCTTGTCTTGTGAAACCCTTCACTGTGGAAGAGTTGTGAATCAAATGAAAGTGCATTAAACGATGATTCCGGATTTGAAATAGGAGAAAGGGTGTCAAAATTCTTACCCTGAGAGTGAGAAACTCTTATGTTTTCCTGATGTTTCTGTGTGTCTTCATGCTGATCTTGTTCTGTTCTTTGAGGGGGATACATGCTCTGGAATGGAATCACAAGTTCCAGTTGTATTGCGTCATAGCTTGGAGAATTTCTTGTTCTGTCTGGAGAGCTACCCTTGCAAAGGATTTTCCCTTCTGATTCAACCACACGCTTTCTAGACCTCTCAAGAGTGTTTTTAAAAGTGAGTTGGAAATGCTTCACCATGTGTCCATAATGGTGACAACTGTGGTAGTGAAAGGGTGTCCCTTCATAATCCATTTTTTTCCTCCAGTTCAATTCCTCCCTCAGACTTGTTTCGACGTTTAGTGAGACCAAGATTCTAGCTACAGATATTCTCCCTGTCTATTCAAAAGACATGTTCGCATCAATGAAAGCTCTTAGGGAATTCCATGTGTCCTTAAAGAACTCCTAATTCCAGAATTACCATGGTAGGCTTGGAAACCAAACCCAAATTGGGATTTCGTGAAACTTTTATGTGTCTGCATCAAACATCAGGGTCCAATATTTGAATAGTATGGGCGTGGGTCCAAATCTCCATCGTTTATGAAGGATTTTTCCCATGTCCTCCTTAGTTTGGATCTTGAAGATAAACCATCCCCGGGAGAGGACTAGTGTTTCTGGTAAGTAGTTCAGGAAACCCCCCCCAATTTAGTTTTTCCCAATTCTCCAATAGATCCCTATTTGGGTACTTAGCTTTGATCCACCCTACTAGTGTTGTTTCATCCATTTCAAGGGTTTGAGCGACTGAGACATTTTCGTCACATACCAAATTGAGATGCTCTTTCGTGTTTTTCAGAATATTTCTCTTCTTTTGCCTCTGTGCTAGGGCCTCTAGTGGGCTATGGGTGTGTTCTGACCTTCTCAAATATAGGGCTTCCTCTACTGGGGCTAACGGAACTTGTTGATCTGATAATTTGAGGAATGATGCTATAAATATTTCTGATATTTGCATCAATTAATCTTATGGAGACGCCTGCTGAGATGTAGGATTTCTCAGGTTTTCTATGAACGACCATCCAATGTCTTCCCGCTTCGCATCTAGGGAAAGCTCTGAGTTGATCCAGGGATAAATATTTTCTACAGGGGCTAGTTGAACCTTGGAGTGAAGGAAAACGCGCTCGAAGGGTTCCGGTTGAATCTCGAAGTGAAGAAATTCATGGTATGTCAGTTGTCTTGTTTCAAAGAGTGAGAGTGCCACTCCACCCAGGTTTTGAGCTAGTGGTTTGTAGATCGTTTCCCCAGGAAAGTCTTCTTCTTCCATCATTAGTTC
>LPNX010935458.1:247791-260605 GCA_001517045.1 Pseudotsuga menziesii | reverse complement strand
TATATATATTAGTTTGACATTATGATATTAAATACAATTGAGTGAATATATAATTTAAAATTTAAAAAACATGAAAATGACAATATATTATTTTATAAAAAGATGTGAAAAAACATTTTTATGAATTATGAGTACTTTCCTTGAAAATGACAATAATATTATTTTATAAGAAAGTGAATTGTGAGTACTTTACTTGAAAATAACAATAATATTATTTTATGAGAAAGTGTGAAAAGACTTTTATTGTGAGTACTTCACTTTATGACTTAAAAATACTTGTACCACTACCTTGGCTAACTATGGGTTTTCATCCACCATAGAAAATGTGACAAATAAGCATTCTTAACTCATGCAATGCCACCTCAACCATGGGGGATGATGCCATCTACTAGAATGTAATTGGTTGATTTTTATAGTACATTTTGGTCCTTTTGAGGCCCATTTTTTACCTCAAATTCTCTCTAATGTATTTTTTGGATTCCTCTTTCATTCCCATTTTCTTGTCGCTCCATCCAAACCCAAATTTTGAGGCTTCCAAAAGATAGGGTTCTCGTGTATGTGATGGGTTGTTTGTTGTCAACTAGGGAAAGTATGAAAAAATCCGTTGTCCTTCCAAGGGATCTTCTGTGTAATCCACTTGATCTGCCATGTGATAGTCCTGTATGGTAGGTGTCGATATCTCCTTGTACTGCATTTTGATGTTGACTCGGGGTAGAGTTGTGGTCCCCTCTGCTGCCCTAAGAAGTTAAAAATGTTCGACATCGCTCCTGCAGGCTATTGCTCCTCCTTCACTCCTCTCCATCGCTACCCCCTATTTACACCAATATATATATATATATAAAGTTTACAGGAAGAAGATTACATAATAGAATATAAAAAAATCTACTAATAATAAATGCCTCAGAGACATAAAGAATTTGTCATTTTCCTTAAAATAATAGTAAAAGGGAAAAATAAACTAAGGGCAACTCCAAATCTCTCTACCTCTTAGCAAAAAAAAATCCATGAAGCACTATCAAACCAAATTCATGATAGATAAGGGTCACCATTCATGAAGATTAATTAGTCCAATGATATCCAAGGTGTGACTTTTATATAATATTAAAGCATTGTTAAACTAATCATTTTTCTTAGTCTAATGATATCTAAAGCAATTTAATAAAAAAAGAATGGTCACTTCATGATGTTATAACTATGAATGGCTACGTGTAAACACATCTTTCTCCCCTCTCCCTTGAGTTTATCCTGATTTTTTATTCTGCACATCTACCAAATGCTTAGGAAAGTCAACTATTCGTTGTTCGTTAGATGTGCAAAATCAGTAATCAAGATAAGGATGGCTCTCAAAGTATTACGTCAACTTTTTTGCAGTCTCTTTCGTCGACTTCTGTGTTGCAGTTCATCAAATCAAGAGAATCCACAAGCTTTTCCACATAGAAATCCAGCTTCATTTTCCATTCTTCTTCCTCTCCTCTCTTCTATGTACATATCCTCTCTTCTTCCTCTCCCCTCTTCTCTGTACATCTCCTCTCCGCATCGCCCATAAATTCTATCTGTAGTTTTAAAGTTTTTCTCACAAAATAAATGATTTGTTAAGTTATATATTTGTGTGTTGGCTTCAACTCCTCTTCCATCTTCTCTATACATCACTTCTCTTCTCCCTAACTTTGTTCTTAATTTATCTTTGCAATTTTTCAAGTTTTCTCACAAAATAATAAGCATGTGTATATGCAATCAAAATTATTTTGTACAATAAATAAGAATATATGATTAAATATGGATTTTAAGTTATATATAACTCTAAATTCATTAAATGTAATCCCAAATATATAAAAATAATCATATAAATAAATATTGTACATAATTATTTATAGAGTCCTTGGATCTGGAAAATAAATGGAACAATAAAAGAATATTCAATGCGCCCATGACTCTTGTGTAAACTCAGATGTGTCACTGATCCCATTAGAGCCACAAGAGGATAAGGGTCAACTTCCAATGTCCATCATTTACATGTTAAGGAAAATGAAAGTCAATATCTATAAAGGGTCATCCAATCCAGTTTTTCCAAACAAAACATATCTATAATGCAGGTCAAATATCAAATATACTATAAATACAAGTCAACTATTATTGCCAAGTCACCCCTTTGAGTTCACAAAGATAGATGGAACTTGGGATCTTTGCCTATATGTGGAGGCCATCCCACTACACATTGGAATAAACAATGTAATTTCTAGAATTGAAAGACAACGATAAAGAACAAAAACGTGTCCCTTTCATTACATAAAAATACACTATATCCATTATGTATTTGTATGCATTATTCTAACACAAAGTACAAAAAAGTAGGTAACAATTATAACATTGACTTTTCTGTGTCTCCATCAAACATCGGGGTCTAGGATTTGAAGAGTATGCCATGTGTGTCCTAAGCTCCATGGTTTTTGAAGGATTTTTCCCATGTCCTCCTTACTTTGGAGCTTGAAGATAAACCATGCTTGGGATAGGACTAGGGTTTCTATTAAGTAGCTCAGAAAACCCCCTCCCCTAATTCATTTTTACCCAATTCTCCAATATATATCTATTTGGGTACTTACCTTTGATCCTCCCTATTAGTTTTGTTTCATCCATTTCAAGGGTTTGAGCGACTAAGACCATTTTGTCGAAGATCAAATTGGGAGGCTCTTTCGTGTTTTTCGGGATCTTGTTCTTCTTTCACCTCTACACTAGGGCCTCTAGTGGGCTATGGGTTTGTTCTGTCCTTGTGAGATCTAGGGCTTCCTCTGCTAGGGATGGCTAACCTTTTTGTTCTTAGAATTGGAGGAACGATGCTATAAATTCTTCTAGGATTTGCATTAGTTGATCTTCTGGAGATGCCTGCTGAGATGCGGGATTTCTCAAGTTTTTTGTGAACGACCATCCAATTTCTTCCCACTCCACATCTAGGAAAGGCTTTGAGTTGATTCAGGGATCAATATTTTCTATGGGGGTTGTCTAAACCTTGAAGTGAAGGAAAACACGCTTGAAGTGGTCTGGATGAATCTCGGAGGGAAGAAATTCGCGTTCTGTCTGTTGCCTTGTTTCAAAGAGCGGGAGTGCTGCTCCACCCAAGTTTTGAGCTAGCGGTCTATAGACGGTTTCCCCCATAAAATTATTCTTATTACATCGTTAGTTCTTTTCTGATTGCCTCTTTCGTTCCCATTTTCTTGTTGCTCCAGTCGGACCCAACTGTCGAGGTTGCCAGAAGATAGGGTTCTGGTGTCTGCAATGGGTTCTCTGTTGTCAACCAGGGAAAGTCTAAAATAATTCGTTGTCCCTCCAAGGGATCCACCGTGTAGTCCACTTGATCTACCATGTGATAGTCCTGTCTTCTAGGTGTCAAGATCTCCTCGTACTGCATTCTGATGCTGAATCGGGGGGAGAGTTGTGGTCCCCTCTACNAAGATTACATAATAGAATAGAAAACTATCTGCTAATAATAAATGCTTAAAAGACATCAAGAATTTATCATTTTCCTGAAAATATTATTAAAAGGGAAAAATTAACTAAGGGCAACTCCAAAGCTCTCTATCTCTTAGCAAAAAAATCCATGAAGCACTATCAAACCAAATTCATGATAGATAAGGGTCACCATTCATGAAGATTTATTAGTCCAATGATACTCAAGGTGTGACTTTTAGATAATATTAAAGCATTGTTAAACTAATAAATGTCCTTAGTCTAATTATATCTAAGGTGAAGGTGTTACTTTTAAATAATATTAAATCATTGTTAAACTAAAAAAAATCTTTCTTACCACTCACAACTAAAGCAATTTAATAAAAAAAAGAATGGCCACTTCATGATAAATAACTATGAATGGCTATGTGTAAACACGTCTTTCTCCCTTCTCCATTGAGTTTATCTTGATTTTTTATTCTGCACATCTACCAAACACTTAGGAAAGTCAACTATTCATTGTTCGTTGGATGTGCAAAATCAGTAATCAAGATAAGGATGGCTCTCAAAGTCTTAGGTCAAGTTTTTTGTAGTCTCTTTCGTCAACTCCTGTGTGGTAGTTCATCAAATCAAGAGAATCCATGTGATTTTGCACATAGCAAGCCATCCGCATTTTCCATTCTTCTTCCTCTCCTCTCTTCTATGTACATCTTCTCTCTTCTTCCTCTCCCCTATTCTCTGTACATCTGCTCTCTGCATCGCCCATAAATTCTATCTGTAGTTTTTAAGTTTTTCTCACAAAATACATGATTTGTTAGGTTATATATTTGTGTGTTGGCTTCAACTCCTCTTCCATCTGCTCTATACATCACTTTTCTTCTCCCTTACTTTGTTCTTAATTTATTTTTTCAATTCTTCAAGTTTTCTCACAAAATAATAAGCATGTGTATATGCAATCAAAATTATTTTGTACAATTAAGAAGAATATAATTAAATATGATTTTTAAGTTATATATAACTCTAAATTCATTAAATGTAATTACAAATATATAAAAATAATCATATAAATAACTATTGTATATAATTTTATATAAATTAAGTAAATATTATAAATATAACTAGCTGGCACAGCAGGGTGCGCAGGAAGGTCGGGGAACCCGCGCTTGGTCCAGGCGGGGTGGGGGCAGTGATCCCCCTGTTCAGGCATGGTGGAGGATCCAGCAAAGAACCGAGGGAGGCCTAGGAACAATAGGAGCAAGGAAGGATCGGGTGAGGGGAAGAGATCTGGGGTGGGAGGATGTCTCCCGAGGGCCCAATCAATCCCAGTGATCCAGTTTCAGTCAAAATCCATTCGGGACAAAATAGAGATGTGGAAGGAGAAGGCCCTAATTGGGAAATTCGTAGGGATTTGGCCCAAGGAAGAAGATCTGGTCTGCTGGATTCAGAGCATCTGGAGCCCAAAGGGGCATTATGACCTGCAGCTGCGAGACAAAGGTTTTTTCACCATAATTTTTTTCAATCAGGAGGATCGCAACAGGGTTCTGGAAGGGGGGGCATATTTTTTCTTCTCTGTTGGGATCTATCTTCAGCCATGGAAGGAGAGGTTTAACCCCGACTCAGAGGATATGACAGTAGCCTCGGTTTGGATCCACCTGGTTGGGCTCCCTGGAGAATACTGGGACATGGAGATTCTGCCAGATATTGGGAACTCTATTAGGGAATTTGTGAAAATCCCTGAGCAGACTCATCTCCAGAGGTATACAACCTTTTCCCGGATTTGTGTGTATATGGATCTCTCGAAGGACCTCGCTAAAGCTATTAGCCTGAATTGGGACAACGAGGAGTGGATCCAGCAAATTGACTATGAGCAGCTGCCCTTACGGTGCAGGATCTGCCATGAGTATGGCCACTTTGGGAGAAATTTCCCTAGGGGGGGGCAGGAGAAGGTTGCACCGGTCCCAGAAGAAGTTCCATGGAGTGAGGGTTTCACTCAGGTCAAGAACAGATGAAGGGGAAGAAGTAATGGGGGGAATAAGCTGCGCAAGGATGGACTGGGAAAGATGGGGGGAGCTTCAAACCCCTTCCAGGTCTTGGAAGAAATCACAGAGGAACAGATGCAAGAGGGGGAAGTGATGGGCAAGTCCCCGAAGACCGAGGTGCAGGAGGTTGTAGACACAAACAACAGTGATAGATGGCCAGATACCATGGAGGCGGACGAAGCCAAGGACATGGACTTAGGGGATTTGGATCTGGATGCCCTGGAAGTAGAATGCAAGAAAGGTGGCTCCGGCTATGTCTCCAGAGAGCAAATCGAGCTCTTACAATAGGCAAATATTCGATCTCAAGCGCACAAGGATCTGGGGATAAGCACGGAGGGGCAGAAGGGCAGCGAGAGGAAATTCCAGAAGAAGATCAGAAGCAAGGGAGGAAGTCGAACAAGCAGTGGATAGCAGAAATAGGAGTTAAGCTGATTGAATCGAGCCAGTATCCCACGATCAAGGCGACCTTTTCTGAAGTAAGCAAGGTTTTCCAATGAAGATAGTGACCTAGAATATTAGGGGGTGTAACCACCCAAGGAAGATTCGAACCCTAGCAAGGAAGATTAGGAAGGAAAAACCAGACATTCTTTTTTTACAAGAGACGAAGTGTAGCTTTGAGAAAATGCAACAAATCGAGCAGAAGATTTGGAAAGACAGTAAGGTAATGGCTTTAGATGCGGATAGGATGAAAGGGGGAATAGCTATCCTGTGGCAAGACCGAGAGGTGGACCTCATGGGTTGGCGAGCGGGGCATTTCTCCCTGGCGACCGACTTTTAAATCCTGGGTACTGAGATCCGCGGGACAATTGTGAACATATACGGACTGAGCGCCTTCCTGCAGAAGCAGGAGTTCGTCAACCATCTAAGATGGCTTTGCGAATCGGCATCGGAGAGCAACTAGATATTAGGAGGGGATTTCAATCTCATTACCTCACTCCGGGAAAAAAAAGGGGGTAGACGAACGTTGGACAAACATCAGGAGGCCTTTAGGGAAACCTTCGCCAACAGCACCCTTGTGGATCTGGAAACGGGGGATGGATGGTTCACCTAGAATAATAGAAGGGGCGGTGATCACTTGGTGGCCTCAAGACTTGATCGCTTCCTGGTGGCAGAAAGTATAGTGCGGGCGATAGGTGAGATCAGGGCAAATGTGATCCCCGCAGCTGGCTCTGATCATTTTCCCATGTGTCTAAGCTGGGAAGGGGCGGCGGATCGGTTGCCAAAGTCGTTTCGCTTTGAGCAATTATGGCTAGAGCACAAGGACTTTAAAGGCCTAGTTGAGCGGTGGTGGCAAGAGATGGATGACTTAGGGGGGACAAGAATGTACAGCTTTCAACATAAGCTTAAAGTGGTGAAGGCTAAAATCCGTACCTGGAACAAGACAGACTTTGGCAACATATTTGAGGACAAGAAAATGATTGTTTAGGAATTGACTGCCATCCAGCAAAGAGGGATGGAATCGAGGTGGCATCAAGAGATGAAGGAAAAGGAGAAAGACCTTAGAACCTAGCTGGAAGCCAGAGAGAGATAGGAGAAAGTCTTCTGGAAACACAAGTCACGTGTGAAGTGGTTGCGGGAGGGGGACAGGAATACCAAATTCTTCCACAATGCCACGGTTAGCAATCGCCTGGGGGCAAAGATATACAACCTTAAACTCCCCAATGGGACCCAGGTGGGGACCAAGGCTGAGGTAGAGGAAGGCCTAGTCAACCATTTCAAGGAAATCATGACAGAGGACAACAATGAGAGGGGCCAGGATATTGATAGGATCACATCCTTGATTCCTAGAAAGGTAGCTAGGGAGGATAATGAGAACCTCACCAAGCCTATTACTCTTCAGGAGGTTGAGGAGGTCATGCAGCAGATGGCTCATGGGAAAGCCCCTGGTCCGGATGGGTTCACAGCCAACTTTTTCCATCACTTTTGGGACATGATAAAAGGGGAGGTATGGGCCATAGTCGAGGAATCCAGGACTAGTTGAGGGGTTCTCAAAGCCTTCAATGCAACCTTCCTCGCTCTCATCCCAAAAAGTGAGGGGGATGATGCTCCTGGTAAGTTTAGACCTATAGCTCTCTGTAATGTGATATACAAGATAATTTCTAAGGTCATAGCAAATAGACTGAAACCCCTCCTCCCGGGGATCATCAGCCCAGAGCAATCGATATTTGTGGAAGGAAGGCAAATTTTGGATGGTATTATTACGGTCCAGGAGGCCATTCACTCGCTCAAATGCACTAGAAGCCCAGGTATGCTTATCAAGCTTAACATCGCCAAAGCCTATGACAAGCTCAGCTGGGAGTACCTGGAGGAAATGCTTTAGGCTTTCGGGTTTTACCAGGACTGGGTGGATTGGGTTATGGGGCTAGTGTCCTCGCCTTTTTTCTCCATTCTCTTGAATGGTTCCTTGACTAGGCTTTTCTCGCCATCCAGGGGGATTCAACAAGAAGATCCCCTTTCTTCGTTCCCTTCATTTTGGCTGCGGAAGGGCTCAGTAGACTCATAAAAGCTCAGGCAGGACAAGGGAGGATAAGAGGTCTGTCTTTTTATGAAGGCATGGATAAGCAAACTCACCAGCAATTTGTGGATGATACGATGCTAATGGGGCACCCTTCAATCCAAGAGGCAAGAACCTTCAAAACTTGTCTTGTGACCTTTGCCAAGGCTTCGGGGCTTGAGGTTAATCCGGAGGAGTCCCAGATGTTCTTCTTCGATTCTCTGCTCATAACCCAGAGGAACATTGGAAGGATTTTGGGATTCCAAAAGGGGAGTTTGCTAACTAAGTATCTTGGGGTTCCATTGAGCCAGAATCTTATTAGGAAGGCATCCTGGCAAGACCTAGTTGACAGGGTGAAGGCTAGACTAACAAGCTAGGCGATCAAACCCCTAAATCTCCCTGGGAGACTTGTAATGGTCAAATCCATCATTCAATCCATGCCCATGTATCTCTTATCAGTGCTATCGGCCCCAAATTCAGTCGTAAAGGAAATTAGATGCCTTCACTGCAACTTCCTTTGGGCGGGAAGAGAAAGTAAAGAGAAATTTTCCCTAGTTAGTTGGGAGAAGGTGAGAATGCTAAAGAAGAATGGGGGCCTTGGACTCCGAGATCCTGAAGTGGTGGGGGAAGGGCAGGGCGCCAAGATATGGTGGCAGTGGTGCAATTATAAGCAAGAGCCCTGGGCCAAGATATGGCACATTAAGTATGCGAGGGGATGGCCGGCCTCTCAGTTGGTCCGCTTCAGCGGGGGGCCCCAGGGATCCCACATTTGGCAAAAGGCGAGGGAAGGGCAAAGATTGATCCAGGAGCATAGCTTCTGGGAAATTCAAGATGGAAGCGTGGCAAACTTTTGGGATGATTCATGGAATCAACAACCCAAGCTAGGGGAGGACCCGAAGTGGCAACACATTAGGATAAAATGCTTAGAAGAAGGCCGAAAAAAGGTGAATCGGTTCTGGGAAGGAAATTCTTAGGGTGATAGGCACAAATGGGTGGTGCCGATCAATCCATCTGACCAAGTCTCGGAAGCCAACATCAGAGCCCTGGGGGAAGAGCTTAACACACGATTTATCTGGATTAAGGAGCGGGCTGATAGACTCAGATGGGGCTACTCCCAGAAGGGGATGTTTAGTATAAAAGAAGCTTATAACATCAAAATAAAGGGTCAAGCGGAGGAAGATGAGATCTGGGAGAAGGTATGGACCTCCAACCCATGGCCAAAGGTGGCCATCTTTTGCTAGCTGGTGGTTAGAGGGAGAATTCTCATGGGGGAAAACTTGAGGTGAAGAGGGATCCAGGGACCCTCTCGGTGTGTCCTATGTGCTAATCAGGAGGAGAGTATGGGCCATCTCCTAGATGCGTGCCCTTTCGCATCTGGATTGTGGGATAAAGGTGCGCTAGCTTTTAGGAGAAGTAAAGATGCAGGGGGAATCTGACTCAATCCTTAAGGGACTGGCATCCGAAGGCCTTCAAAAACAACATCTTGCACTTTCTGTGGCAATCCTTTCCCAGTACGGTTATCTGGGTGATCTGGAAAGAGCAGAACAACAGGATCTTCAGGGGAAAATGGCAGTCTCAGGAGGGGTCCTGGAAAATCATATATTCCAACCTGATGGAGACAATTCGTAGCATGCAGTGGTCGAATGAAGATAAAGATTTTTGTGGTTCGAAAAAAAGAGTTGCAGAGGCTTGGGACCTGAATAAGGGCGTCACTAACGAACTGGCCCAGAAACCCGGGTTTACAGAGTGGAGAGCCCGACCTCTTGGTCCCCCCCCCCCCTCGCGTCTGGTGTTCAAGGTAAATTTTGATGGCGCGGCCAAAGGCAACCCAGGGGAGGCGAGATACGGAGGGATCTATCGAAACTGTAATGAAGAAATATTATAGGTCTTCTATGGAAACTTAGGGCACGATACCAACAACTTAGCAGAGTTGGAAGGGATGATCCAGGGTGTCCAACTCATCATCAGGAATGGATGGCTACCAGCAATAGTCAAAGGGGACTCCAGGATCCTCATCCACATGGCTCAACAGATGGAAAATGGAAAATCAGCAGAAAAGGTGGCCTCCAACTGGCATCTTGCAGGGAGAATGGAGGACCTTCGATCGCTGATCGTGACATACCCGGCGTTGTTTTTTCACCACATCAGGAGAGAGGCTAACCGGGTAGCGGACTTAATGGCTAACGTCGGGGCTAGTCGGAGGGGACGGCTTGAAGAGTTCGAGGAAGAACAGTGGATGCCCAGCTGCCGCCAACTCGCAGCTCATGATGGGAATATCAGGGGGCAGAGGACATGCCATACGAGCGAGGAACGTGGAGAGGATAGGAGGTTGCAAGGTCCTCCCACGCGTCGTCTTGATAAATTCGTGCTCAGCAGGTGGTCTCAGATCAGGAAACTCTGAGCGTATCCTTTCTATATTAAGAGAAGGTACGAAGGTGATATGGAGAGGCATGGAAGTGCAATCTCCACACGGACAGGTGATGTAGTCGTGATGAAGACTCTTATGCTAAACCCCATGCGAGGTACGAGGACGGAAGGAGGCCGGATTTGGGTCATCATTGCCCGGGAAGGATCCGTTAATTCATTAATGGGAGGCTTGATTATTTATCCAACGAAGGTGGCCGAGGCTACTCCATATGATCCGAGTAGAACTCGGGCTAGATTGCTAAGTGTAGATGGGGAGTCGAGAAGAGGAGGAGGAACGACTATTAGAAAGGAGAACAAAGCCAAGCAGGGTAACATGGCCCCGCCTCGTGGAGGTCTAGGGAAACCTGGGGGCAGAGTGGGCGCGACAGGGAGTCGGGGCAAAGGAAAAGACTACAGTTGGAAGGGGAAGAGGGTAGCGACCCGGGCCCAATTGCAGGCTCAGGAGGCGGCAGAGGCTTTCAAAGACCGCATTCCGCTCATCTCCAAGCTTGCAATGGAGAATGTGGAAAAGGCTCTCTGGGATCATGTTAAGGAGATGCCAATTGAGGAGGTTCGTGAGGAGGTGGACAGGTGGGCCTCTGATCCAGGGTCCATGACGGGGTGTGCGTCGACCCATGATTGTATGGTGATGATCTACTAGGTCCTTATGAACCTGGTCTCTCAGGAAAATCTTAGGTCTACGGCCATAATAGAGGAGAAGATGTCGGAGATGATGGCAAAGAAGGAGGGTGACGAGGAGCCGATAAAAGCGTGGAACGAGGATAACGAAGAGTGCAAGAAGATCCTCACCAAGGTAGAAGCTCTCAACGCGGATTGTCGCCTCATGCACAGAAAGGTGGACCAGATAGCGTCATGTCTGGGGATTGCGCTATACTTCCCGGGGATGGAGCAGCTTACGGCGGGCGGGAATGGGCGGCGCGCTAGCGGGAGGAATGTTGGTGCTCCACTAATGGAGAATAGTGCAGAAGCGGCGCTGCATCCGATCGAACGCGATCAGTCTGGGGACCGTAGTCCAAGTTCCTCGAGGCTCCCCTGAGGCATGGTGGTGTCTTATCGTTTTTGGTGGTTTGTTTTATGTTTCGGGTGGCTGCGAAGTCGGCCCATAGGTAGCTATAGGTAGTGTTTTCTTTTATGTTTTCAGTCAGTAGGAAGTTAGTCTCTGTAAGAGAGTCAAGGATTGAGATCTCCACAGTGGGAACTCTCCCGACTTCTGGGTGAAGAACTGAATGTAACTGGGACGAGTGAGTTCTGATGTGAGCCGTCTAGAACCTGCAGTTTTGATGGTCTCTCTGTAAACAGGTTTTAAACAGTAATATCTCTTTTATTTACAAACAAAAATTATAAATATAACTCATTATATCCATTATATATAAGTGAGTATAATTATTATCATCTTCATATAATTTTATCATACTCAAATAAATAAATTAGTTTTCTTTATTGATTATATGACATTTTTTAATATTGAAAAAGAAAAATGATAAGACATTATATTTTCTATCAACAATATTTTATAACACATAGTTTACAAAAATGTATACTAAAGTTTTATATTTTATAACACATAGTTTACAAAAATGTATACTAAAGTTTTTGTTTTATTTTTATTTTTAATTTTTTTTAAACAAATGTTATTAATGATATAAATTAATCTAAAACAATTTAAGACATAAATTTTGATTTTTTATATACATTATAAAATATAAAAAAACTGAAAAACAAAAACTAATAAATGGCTACAAACCTTCAAAATTTATCCCTTCCTTCAAAAGAAAATCGAAAGACTATTTAATAAGGACATCTCCAAAGCATTGGAAATAAAAAGCCCGTTATTAGAAAAAAATAAAAATAAAATCCAAGTACTTGTTAATAAAAACCCATGAAGCACCATGAACCCAAATTCATGATCACGATAACTAAGACCCGCCATTCAAGAAGCTTCCTTAGTCCAATCAGGGATCAAAATTCAGGCCGTCAGGGCCCGTCAAAGGGCTCTCAGCCCGTCAGTGAAGTGGTGTCTTAATTTTGCCCGTCATATAAAATGAAGTTTTTTATTTTTGACATTTTAAAAAAAAATTATTTATTTAAATTTAAATGACATTTAAAGGGCTGTCAGTAAAATCGCCTGTCAACAATTTTATGGGTAACACCGTGACAGTGCCATTTATTTCCAGTCCTGACTCCTACCACCATCGTGTCACTCGTTCGGAGTCGTCTGCATTCAAATTTCAATTGCTGCGGGCTGTAGGTTTTATGGGCTCACTCTCCACTCCATCCACCATTAATGTAGCAACTGTCAAGTCAAGAGCAATGTCATGATAAAGTTGAAATAAGCGCCACGCATTGTACACACCGTTTTCTCGTGCAATAGTGTTCATGTTTTCTCCAATCTCCAGGTTTAATGGCCATTGGC
>LPNX010935458.1:235411-245666 GCA_001517045.1 Pseudotsuga menziesii | reverse complement strand
GCCATAAGGTCAAAGCTAGAAGGTAGGTCATCGCGAATAGCTTCAATGTAAGGAATCATTGCTCGAAGCTCTGGTCAAATAGATTGAACACAATGTAGGTAGGGATATGCATTCACTTGTGCAATTTTACAAATCCCATTAAAATGACAAATCCCATTTTGCAATTTAATTTTTTTGTTTTTAATTAATGAAGTGTACAATTAATTTATTACTGTCATTTGAAATGTGAGTTTTTTTGAAAGCCCTTCATCAATGAAGGGCTGCATGAATATATAACCGTCAATATGAAATTAAGACCAGCCCTTCAATCTTGATCCCTGAGTCCAATGTATCCAAGGTGTGACTTTCACAAAGAGTATTAAAGCATGGTTTATCTAACTAATAATTTTCTTACCTACTACTAATAGTAAAATAAAAAGAATGATCACTCCATGATGTTCTAAATAAGAACAGTGACGCGCACACAAGTCCTTGTCTTTTGCAGTCACTTTCATCGACTTTCGCGTAATCGCTTGTCAAATCAAGAGAATCCACCTGCTTTTACGCATAGCAAAATTCAAATCCTCTTGGATTAATTTTCTCTCAAATCAAAGTTTTTACATTACAAAATATAAAAATCCTAGAAAATCCTCCTTGTGAAATTTTCAACTGATTCCATTAACCTGTAGCCGGTTATAACAAAAAATCCTCCTTGAGGATTTTTCAATTGCTTCCATTCAACCATGTATTATATGTGCAGGTTCTTGTCTTATTGGCTTCAAAGGTATGTGGAAGTAATAAAAGCTGTATTTTCTGAAGACATCTCAAAGAAAAGTTTTACTATTTAGTGCCTTGTTTGGATATTTATGATATGTTTAATGTTTATTATGTAGATAGATTTTTTATTTGAAATTTGGGGTGGACCATGATATATATTTATTATTTTTTCATCTACGGACAAAGACAAGACAAGTGTAATGTCGAGATTAATAACTGGTAGCTCGCTGATGAATGGATAACCAACAATTCATAACAGATAACTAGAAGAATATGAGATAAAATGAAAAAAGAATATAGAAATAATTGATAGTTGATAAATGGATAACAAAAAGAATGTCAATGATAACATGTATCTAGGCATGGATAACTCATAGTTGAACCCATTTAACTAGAAGAATATGACGAATAAAAAAATATTTCCAAACTATTTTCATTTCATAACTATCTCTCAACCATTTGATCGCTATCGACGCGATCCAACCACAAAATATGTGAGTGTATTAGTTTATATATGCCATATATTCTTGTCATTCTATATGGAACCCTTGAAATAGATATTTAAAAAATTTATTTCCACATATATGTTTGCAAGTTTTAATGGAGAGACACATAGAGTGTATATCTAACATATGCTTATAGAGTTTTTAAAATTCAGTTTAATTTTTTTACGATTTAATTTATTATAATTGAAAATCATCCACATTGATTTTGACATAAATTTATTTTATGTGAAGTGGTTGGTACTTAAAAACAAATTTATTTTATGTGAAGACCGTTAGTATTTAAAAACCATGTTGTGTGTATCGTTTCCATTTTCAATTTCATTTTACATTGAAATTTTAACTTAATTTAATTTAGTATAAACACTATTAATGTCAAGTTTAGCACAATTGTATTAAATTTAAAGGAGAATACTTGTTTTGTCAAATTTACTTAAAACTTACATATAACTAAAATCCCAAAATAGTAAAGACAAATTAAATTTGTATCTAGTAAACCAAAGTTTAATTGACAACCTTTTTCATTGTTGATTCTACACAATTTGTGTTTATGATTTATAGATCAATATAAACATGTACAGGTCACCTTGCTAACAATCAGGGGTGTAGAACCACCTACTTCCAATCTGATGCTATATAAGAAATGGAAAGTTGTTGCTTTGCAATTAGTCATGTGGAATTTTTTGGGAAATTCAATTATTGCTAAAAATCAAATTAACACCCTTGATAATGATGGTATGAAAACATATCTTTATTTTCGCCCGCAATGCGAACACGGAATTTGGAACAAATTGAGAGCTTTGATCTCTCATCGAAACACTACTTCCATTGAAAAAAAACTATTGGGATATAAATGAACTGTCAATGAATATAACATATGAAAAATAGTTTTTGGGGATATAAATGCACTGAGAGCGGGGGTGAATCGATGTGCACAACTTTATTACTTTTTCAATTATAGAAATCAACAACTTATTCAATATTATGGATTATCACATTATCATTATGTCATCATCAACATTGTTATCGTCATCACATAAAAAGCATAACATGATACATAGTACACCATATTTTACGTGGAAACTCGAGTCATGGGACAAAAACAATGGAAGCCTTTATAATAACAATTATCCAGCAACAACTGGAAGGAGGAAACAACCCCCTTATTACAATGACTTCAATTCTCCAACTACAACTAAAAGGAGGATACAACCTGAAGGAAGCTCCAACTCTCTGGTTCTCCGGCTACAACCAGAAGGAGGATACAACACCCTTTCATTGCCTCGTCATGTCACCCAGATAAGAAGATATAAAATGTTGAACCATGACCGCACTGATCCTACGAACTTGCTAATCAACACCTATACTACACTACACAATCTATACCACATTGCAGAACCAATTCTACTACTAACCACTGCTCATCATCTGATCATTACTCATCAACTGACCACTATTCACTGCACCACAACTGTACCACACTGATCATCAACCTATACAATCAACATGTCTAATCAAGCTATATCAATAAATATGTTTCTCACATCAACTGACTCAGTCAATCTGAGTCTGCACACCAAACTTAGTCCACCTGAGTCAAACCAACTACTCATACAACTCAGTGAGTCTGAGTTAGACCAACTGCACATAAGGAAACATGTGCCAATACTTCTCAATTGAACCAACCTGTACCAAGATACTTGTGTACATGTTCCAAATCAATCATATACTTGTGTTAATCTAATCAAGTTCTCTCACAGTCAACCAACCCTTCTTACTTAGCATAGTTCATCAAGTAAGAGACACATTTGCGAAACCAAGAGACTTCACATATGGTCAACCAAACTTTGTCCAAACACACTCAACATAATGACTCCACAACCAACCTCAATAAAGTCAAGGAATACTTGACAGTTAAACATGATAAACCACAACCAACTAAACTCGGCTAAGAATATAAGCCTTAACCAACTATCTCAAACTCAACCAATCTCATAAACTCTTAGACACAAGGATTTTTCACTCCACTCAAAAATCAAGTCAACAAATTAATCAAATATCAAGCAAATAGTCACTTATAATATGATCAAAGGATGTCACTAACATTCAATAACGATCCAACTACACTTAGGTCAAATACACAATGATCAACAATTGTCAAACTAGTTTTCAAAGAAAACACTTGGGTTGATCAAAGAAATCACTCACAAGATCTATTACTTACATGGGAACTTCTCATTCAATACTACACTATACAACAGTCAAGATAAACACCAAAATCTATGCCAACAATATCCAAGATATTCATCAACATCACATCAAGATATATTCCAATATAACCATCACCATAGCCTCCATAACATATTCAATGACTGCAAATATATATACCAATATATGGGCTCACATACTAAGATCAAAGATGAACTCTATCCATGACAAACATGTGTCATCACAAGAGAAACCCATAAGCATCAACCATACCATTTTGAATATCACGAGATGAATAAATAGTAGAAAAACAAAATAATATCTAGATCATGTCACCACATAGCCCTCGTAACAAGCTTTCCAACGAGCTAATAATTTTGTAATTATGATTCCATATGAGAAAGTTATGCCAATTTTAGTGAAGATGCCCAGAAATTTCTCCTCCACAAAATTTTGCACTTTTCTCCAAGAGTTGCAAAATGCCAAAGAGAGAATTGATTGATGAACAAATGAAATGTTTGATATTATATTTATATAAGTCATGAAGGAAATTTAATACCTCAAAATAGGCCGACAAACAATTCAAAATTACAAATAATTAAATTCTCTTTCGTTTGGTTGGCTCAACCAAAAATGTGGGGTATACCAACTTCAAAAATTCATATCTCTTCAACCTTAAGGAGTTAGAAGATGCTCTATGTATCAACGGAAATGGATTGACGAGGCCTATCACCCTATGATGGTTTTATTTT
This sequence comes from Pseudotsuga menziesii, assembly GCA_001517045.1. Classification (NCBI taxonomy): domain Eukaryota; kingdom Viridiplantae; phylum Streptophyta; class Pinopsida; order Pinales; family Pinaceae; genus Pseudotsuga; species Pseudotsuga menziesii. Next base: position 241,447 of record LPNX010935458.1, on the reverse strand, counting down.
CAAATTCTTGGTCTAATGCCCTTAAATTCTTCAATATGTACAGGACGTCAAATACCTCACACACGAGCGTGCCAAAGACCATGCCACCAACTACAAGAGTTTCAAAGTCTTCTTCAAAGTATTCTTCAACATATCAAGGCACGTCTATGGGATATACCTCCATCAACATCCCATTAGCCATATAACCACAAATATAACCATACATCATCATGGTTCAAGACCCAAGGCACCACATGCAAGGGTTTCAAGGACTCTTTCAAAGATATCATATCATATTTAAACAAGATACTTTCCATGGACTTCAAGCCCATCACATAGGACTCCATCACCAAGTGATGAGGCAATCATGACCAAATATTCCATCATATCAAAGGCTCCAACAATCATGGTCTTACAAACCACCATATGTATGGATTCCAAGACCTAAATCATTTCCAAATGCACCATCAATGATGATATAGTGTCCAAGGGTCATCATGCCGCCATTTATGTGGGTGCCAGACCTTCTCATGCATAATGACCATCTCCAAGGTTCATGATCTTCATCAATGGTTCCAAGTCTTCATCAAGTCATTAATGACCACATCATCATCTTTAAGGGGAAAAGGACCATAAAGCCATCAAACACGGGTCCAAGGGCTTCTTCAGGGCTTCTTCATCAAGAAAGGGGCTTTATAGGCTTCTTCAACCACCTAAACCACACTACGAGACCTCCAAGGGTCAAGATCCATCATGAGATCACCTGTGGGGTTGCTAGACCTTCTCCTGGGGTACCAAGACCTCAATAAAATACAAATGACCACTGAAAGGGTCATTTGGACTCTAGCAACTTCTTCAACCCACCAAGGACACTTTTGTAGGTTATTGGGGCATAATTTGTGGTACTAGGGAGCCAGATAAACAACTGGGGAACCGTAAAACCTCTTTGGGGTACTTAAACACTCTACAGGGTGTTTAGGGCTTTTTCCATTGTCCCAGGGGCTCCAAGGGATTCAAAATTTGTCTTGGACAAGATCAAAAGGTCTCCTTAGACACTGACACTTACTTATCCCTCAGGGGCTCGTCAAGGGGTACCACGACATGTTGGCATCAATGACTATACACTGTTGGCATCAATGGCAACTTAGTCAACAATATCCCCCTTTGTCATTAATGACAACACCATAACTCTTCTTCAGAAGACGCTCCCCTTATTCACAACTTCTCTCCCCCTCTGGAATCAATGGAAAAGGGAACATTCATTGACCATACCACTCCCCCTCAAGGCATGCTCCCCCTGTCATCAACTTTCTCTTCCTTTCCAACTTTTCTTCCTATTTGCATTAATGGCAACAAGATCTTCTTTTGGAAATATTGCTTCTCTTCTCACTAATGCTACTTTGGTAGACTTTTATTTTGTCACACGAATACTACTGGAACCAACTACGATACTCAAATATGATAATCATGTTCATATATCGTTTGACACATTCTTCATATCACGGGTCAATAGTCTTCAAAATAGTATTTGATTTTTCCCAATATTTTCATCATTTCTGTTTTGATCAATGGTGTTATCTACTAACCTATTTCTCCATACTTTAGTAGGTTGATGGTTGTTCATATCATTCGATTGAACTTGTTTCTTATCCAAACTTTAATTGTTCCCTGCATCCTGTAATGTTTTTTGAAATGATCATAACGATAGCAATTGTAACACTGTACGGAAAACCCATCTTGATTTCTTCTTAATGTGATATTTTCATGATATCTGCAATGGATGGATTTGTGACCATAGTTATTTCACTTGTAACAGTATCCATTGAACATCATAGGATATCTATGAGTTGTAACTTCTCTTGATTCTTGTTAATCATGGAATATTTTAATAATGTGTGTATAATTGTTAATCTTTTCTTCCTCTTCCATAGAGTCTGCACTGTTATTCTCGATCTTGAATTCTTGCTTTTGACACATTTCAGTCTTTTCTTGGAGTTGTCTCGTTACATCTTCTATTGTCTTGACTTCTTCTACCTGTTTGTTCAGATCAAGGATATTGTCTTCCATCTGTCCTTTTGAATTCTGATCATCCTCATGGGATTGTTGCAATTGACCTTTGAGTGCATGATTCTCCATTTTGAGTTCTGAGAGGTCCTTTTCAAATTCAAAGTTTGTCAGACATGCCTTCTATAACTCTGTCTTCAAGGATTTGATTTCAAGTTCTTGTTTTCTTCTTAACTTCTCTTCCAATATTTATTTAGTCTTGTAGGAACTTATCTCACTGTCTTTATCTTGTAGCTTGCAGATTCACTCTTTTTCTTTATCTTCTAGTAGTCTTCTGAGCTTGACAATTTCTTCTGATTGCTTTTCAATTTCTGTGGATGAATTCTTAAGTTTGTCTTTCAAAGATTTGGATATCGCTTCTTTGATTCTGGTAGCTTCTTCGACTTGGAGTTTCGGACTAATTATGGTCTATGTGGCCTTCTCAGATTCTTCTTTATTCCTCCTCGGATTTGTCCAATTTCTCTTGCAATACCTGGTTTTGTTCACAAATATTTTTCATTTCTTTCTAAACATTAGTAATTTCATTATCTATCATAATATCACCTATCGGAGAGGAAGGATTTTTATCATAATATTATGTATTGCATTCAATGAATTCATAATAGCTCTTATTTTCTATACTTGATAAACATCTCTTTAAAAGCATTAGAAATAGAGTGTCCAGAGGACTTACCTTCATACCTAGCTGGACCTTGTACTGACCTTTTGATGGGGCTATCTTTTGCTTCTTGTTCTTCATCTAAGTTTAGCTGATTTATTTTGAATGACAATTCTTCAACTAAGTTGCACTTTCCTATTTTCTCCTTTTGGAGATCTGTTATATATTCAAGCACTAATTCAATAACCTCTGCTTCTTCTTCTTTATTGGAGTAGTGTTGTTCTAATCTGAGCCATAGTTCCTTAGCTGAGATGCACTTCCCTATATTCTTCTTTTGGATATATGTTAGGCCTTCAAGGATGGAGTCCATAGTCATAGAATTATTTTTCTTTGCTTCATTCTGGGTTGTTGTTTTCACTTCTTTGGAGGTGTATATCCAATAACAACTAACTTCCATAGACCAATTTCCTCAAGATAATCCTTCATTCTCATTTTCCATATCAAGTAATAATTTGACTCATCAGTGAATGGTAATTCATTCATTGAGAACCCCATGGTGTTTCAAGAATCTACCTCAAGTTGGTAAGGCTTTCTGGTGAATACCTTCTCTGATACTAATTGTTGGGCACACCAGGTACACTAAGAGGGGGGTAAATCAGTGTGCACAACTTTTACTACTTTTCCAATTATAACAATCAACAACTTATTCAATATTATGGATTATGACATTATCATTATGTCATCATCAAAATTATTATCATCATCACATAAAAATCATAGCATGATACACAGTACACTAGATTTTACGTGGAAACCCAAGTCCTGGGGGGGGGAACCATGGAATCCTTTATAATAATAATGATCCAACAACGACTAGAAGGAGGAAACAACCCCCTTATTACAATGACTTCGATTCTCCAGCTACAACTGGAAGGATGCTACAACCCCCTTTTTTACAAGCTACAACCTGGAAGAAGCTCCAACTCCCTGGTTCTCCGGCTACAACCGAGAGGAGGCTACAACCCCCTTTCTTTTCCTCGTTATGCCACCTAGATAAGAAGATAAAAACTACTAAACTACGACCGCACTGATCCTGCAGACCTTCTAATCAACACCTGTACTACACTGCACAACCTATACCACACTGCACAACGACTGCCACTACTAACCATTGCCCATCATCTGATCACTACTCATCAACTGACCACTATTCACTGCACCAGAAATGTACCACACTTCTCATCAACCAGTACAATCAACATGTCCAGTCAAGCTATACCAATAATTATGTTTCTCACATCAACTGACCCACTCAATTTGAGTATGCACACCAAACACAGTCCACCTGAGTCAAACCAACTGCTCATACAAATCAGCCAGTCTGAGTCAAAACCAACTGCACATAAGGCAACATGTGACAATACTGCTCAATTGAACCAACTTGTACCAAGATACTTCTGTACCTGTGCCAACCCTTCTTACTTGGCCTAGTTCATCAAGTAAGAGACACATTTGAGCAACCAAGACACTACACATATGGTAAACCAAACTTTGTCCAGTTAAACTCAACTCAATGACACCACAACCAAACTCAATCACAGTCAAGGAATACTTGACGGTTAAACATTATAAACCTCAACCAACTAACCTCATACAAGAATATAAGACTTAACTAACTATCTCAAACTCAGTCAGTCTCATAAAATATTAGACACAAAAGGATTTTTCACTCCACTCAGATCAAGTCAACAAATGAAACAATTATCAAGCAAATAGTCACTTACAATACTATCAAAGGTTGTCATTAACAGTCAATAACAACCCGGCTCCACCTAGGTCAAAGACACAACGATAAACACTTGTCAAACTAGTTTTCAAAGAAAACACTCAGGTTGACCAAAGAAATCACTTACAAGATCTATTACTTACATGTCAACTTCTCATTCAATACTACACTATACAACAATCAAGATAAACACTGAAATCTATGCCAACAATATTGTAAGTGGGAATATTTCACCTTCTGCGGACAAAAGTTGTTCCTCTGGTCTGAATGGTTTAGATCCAGAACAAATGAACGACAAAGGATGAAGACCCTCCCTGGATGTTGTAGATACCTGAAATGCCACTTCGATAGTAAACCTGTGTACCTACAATCAGATTAAAACACGCAAACACATCAAAGCTACCAGAACATAATCTATTCATCCATGTCAGTGACTAAGGAATCCAACAACATTTGCATGCGAAATCAACAACAGCAGCAATGTGGGACAGAAATCAACTTTGCATTAAAATGAATGGAGAAGTTTACAACCAATTAAGCCTTAGTGTCGACATGCATCTCCATGAAACCAACACTTCATCCCCATAAGCTCCAACTTTGCTCTCTATGCTCTCAAATGGCTTGGGCCAAGTGGTCAATCCAATAGCATAACAATATCTCTATAGTTCCCCCTGTGAACCATGGACATGAGCTTGTATTTATAGGACCGTAATGGATAGGAATGGTTGAAAGATTTGTGGATGAGGTGGCCTCTAAGATCCTATGATGGGGGATCTCAAGCTCAACTGACCCACAATGTTAGGGATAAGAGAGGACACGAGGCCAATGATCTAGAAGCCTTGAGAAACTTCTATTTTTCCCATTTTACCCAGGGTACCACTTTTCTCCTCTTATGACAGAGCGGTTCAGGTTAGAAACGCTTATGGACCAAGGGCTATAAGCGGTGGCACTGCTTATGGTAAACAAGACATAGGCGGTGCAAGCAAGGTACCGCTCATGGATAAAGGGGAAAGCGCGGTGCAAAGTATTTTCATGAAACACTGACAAACAACATGGGTTTCCACTCCAAGTGTTGGGTAAGGGCAAGTAGGTATGAGAAAGGTCTTATCACGTGATGATGACAGGATTTTGGTATAACAAGATGCCCCCCAAAGCATGAGTCTTAGAGGGATACAATAAACGAGATATTTGAGAAAACAAGTCGTCGCTACAAGGTGAAAATGTCGGATCGATCGAAGCATGTCGTCAAGTAGGCATCTGTAGTACATCAATATTTTTGACTCAGAGACACAAGTAACCAACTCATGGTTGCAGACCAATACAAGGCAGATCCATGGGAGGAATAAACAAGCATGGCTACTAGAACACAGCGTAGATCCATGTGATAGAGGACTCAAACTTGGACAGAGCTACCAGACATACAATGTAGATCTATGTCATACAGACGCAAATTTGAGCATAGCCATGATCACACAAATGTGGATCCATGCTAGACATACAAAACTCCATCGCAACCTGGGGAAAAGCAATGAGCGCTTTAAACAAATACCCAAGGTCTTCGTCTTGTCTTCCACAAAGTACGATTCTATCCATGTGAATACAATGATCT
>LPNX010935458.1:214733-226687 GCA_001517045.1 Pseudotsuga menziesii | reverse complement strand
ATGATATTGTTTCTTCTAATGTATTTCTGTGAAACACTAAGGTATCTTTTAGTGCCACTGATTGTTCAGTATGAGGTTTACAGGAATGCTACACCCGCCTCTGCGTGGCTGGTCTATCAGAAACAACCAACCTCGAGATTTAGATTCATAGAGATGCTACTTGATGACAAGAAAAAATGAAGATACAAGTGATCAATCCGAACAACAAAATAAATATTGAATCATGCAGAGGAGGCATTTGTCCCATATTGGAGTGTCTGAATCTTGTTACATTTCCCTGCACCATTTCTTAAAACCTTTTTTGTTTTTCCAAGAAAAGTTTTCTAAACATTTTCGGGTCAAGATTTGGATACATTTTGAATGGAAAGGGCCAATCCCTAAAATCAAACATATACTTATCTCAGTGAGGAGTACTGCCTTGAAGAAAATTAAGAGATTTTAAGAGTTGTCTGTCTTTTTCAGCTTTTGGGTTGCCTTAGGTAACTTTTCCAGGTTTTGCTGCTATATACTTCTTCTTAAGGAGATTATTTCTCTTCAAGGGCTGTTAAATGCATGATTCAAATCTACTTGTTGTTGCTATATTCTTTCCCTGGAAAAACCTACTTGCTATTAATGGGTTGTTCAATGCTATTTATCTTTTAACTATACTTTTTGGTACTATATCAAGTAATTAATTATAAGTTAATTTCTGTACCTTCTTTTCATATATATTGCAGAATCTATTTTCATTGTAACTCAAAATTTAGGTTTTTTCTGATTATTGCATTTATGGTTAATGGGGTTCACTATCTGTTGAGGAAAGAAAATATTTAAGTTAGAAAATATAATCAATACATCTAATATCTACATACTGCTCACTGGTATAAGTGTTGGTGTGGAAAGCAAGCATATAATAAAGATCATCAAATGTGAGTACAATGATATCATCTAAGCAACTTCACTAATATCTTCGACATTATTTTATTTAGGAGGTAAATACAAGAAGGGAATAAGTTTCTGTGTGTTCAACTCCAAAACATAGGCATTATTGGCAGTGTTTTGATCAGAGGCAATAGCAGGACACAAAAAAGAGGAAGTAGGATGTAGTACTTATTACTAAGTATAAATAGATGAAAGATTCCCAAAATGCAGGTTCATAAAAATGCATATACAACTTCCCCCTTATTTGACAAATCAGAAATGCAATTGATGGTGTGCTTGGAAAGATCAGAAATGCAATTGATGGTGTACTTGGAAAGATTCCGTTATTGGCTCTCAGTTTGTCATATCTCTGTGAGGCACAAAATCATATGAAAAATAAAAAATTGCGCTAAATCCTATAGAATGCAAATTAGAAGTAATCTTGTTTTTTCATTTCCCAATCTTGTTTTTTCACACCAAAAAAAACTGCCTCAAACAATATCCTTAGTAGGAATACATGTTGCATCTCACATGGCAAAGAAACTGTAAAAAATCTAACTAAAATTAAAGAAGACAAAAGTCTTAGGAACTCGAGATGCGGAAGCATTCTCAAAATGTTACTCAATATCTCCTTGAGGACCACAAACAAAAAAAAATACAGTGGAAAGGTATATGCTCAGCTTTGATAAAGGCTTCGAAAGCTTACCATACCGTATGGACGTTCTAAATCTCGTCCACTGACATAATCTTCTGCAGATGCATGTTTAAAGCCATGGATTTATACATGTATATATGATAAAAGCAATTCAAATAACATATGAAATGCCAAAAGGTAAAGGGTTATCTAAGCTATTACAGAAATATTTAAACCAAATACTCTTAATAAAAACAGAATCTTTTGAAGATGGTTGTTTAAAGCATGGAGTTATACACGTATATATGATAAAAGCAATTCAAATAAATTATGATGAAACGCCAAAAGGTAAAAGAGCGTAGCATAAGAAATTAGATATAATTTAGAAATGTTTTCCACATTTGTCATTTTTTAATTCATTTAAGATATTACATAAATATTTGAACAAATTCTCGGGATAAAAACAACTATCCAAATACCCAATTGCATAACACTTAGGGTTTAGTTGATCTAATGATGAAAGTTTCCTCGTAAACTATTAAAATTTGATGGGATTCAGAGAATGGTTCAACCCTGGAATCACTTGTCGAGGACTAACTATTGGAACTATTTTTATCCAAATAGCCAATTGCATAACACTTAGGGTTTAGTTGATCTAATGATGAAAGTTTCCTCGTAAACTATTAAAATTTGATGGGATTCAGAGAATGGTTCAATCACTTGTCGAGGACTAACTATTGGAACTATTTTTTTCAGAATTTGGATGAAGAAAAGCACCAATTTGGATTCAAGAACGATGTTCTTGCAAGTGCAAATTGGTTCAGTGGTATGGTCTATATTTTAGTTTCAGAGAGATTGGCACAGGTTTCCACCAGTTTGGAGAAGGTTACTCTTTTTGGCAGGTTCCTCTTTATAAGAGACAAAGTTTTGAGGTCCGTATGACAAAGGTGATTACATTTTTGGCATCCTCGTTAGCTCAGGATTTCGGATGAGCCTATTTTGGGCGACATGCACGTGTTTTCTATTTTTAACAGTAGCATTAATTCCAGATCTTCCAACACCAGTTGTTTCACCCACTGGATAAATAGATATAGAGGTAGAAATAGATACAGTTTACTTCATATAAGTTTCACTCGTTGGTTCACCTATTTCAGAGCCCAGAAAAGGTATAGCTTAGAAAGGCAACATAAACAAGGGTAATTTACTCGCACTGTGGTAGCAAGGATCTAAAGGAGAAAATTCAGTTTATGAAATAGACATTTAGAGAGTATTAAAAAATTGTGAAAAATGGAATATTTCTTCTATAATACTTTTTATAATGTTCAAAACATTAGGAGGATAGACCAGAATGATATTCATCTGCAAGACTATGAATCCTAATCGTAATGATAACCTTCTTAAAGCTTATATGAGCTGATTATCAGTTGAATACAATCTATTGACGCATAAATTAAGCTACAAAAGAAACTAAAGACTAGATTAGACACCTGACGTATAATATATGTAGCCCACTGGACTAAATCCCTACAACGACCTTGTAAGATCTCACATGATACTCTCGTCCCAACAATTAGATATCTGTTCAATGCAAATTATTGAAAAATTGAGCGACAGAAACTAAATACGATTATTACAGTTACCTGTGCAGAAAGCGCTTGAAATTAGGATGTGCCGGAAGCAAAACTATATCAAAATAGAACAAACGAACGAACAAAACACAACCAGAATCTAATCGAAATGTCAGGATCAGGAAAAACACAAATCCAACTTTTTACTCCTAGAATAGCTCCTGGTTTACACCTCAAAAGATTTGATCCCTCTTGACACTTGCTAGAGCCTCGGATTTGGATCTAGGATGGTCATTGTACATTAAAATTACAGGAGCTGCACAATGGCCTGAGTGAAGGCTGGTATGAAAAGAATTTACCATAAAACTATCATATAACAATCTGCAGAGGATGAGAACCTGAACAAGCGGTTACCTTCTAAACTTCATGCATTTTCCAAAAATAATTCTATGCTAATTTCTTCCATATCTATTGTAAATCAGCTTTAAAAAATTGAAGAATACTAAACTTCTCATCTTGAGACAACCTTCAATCGCTATCAATAGCCCAAGGGAAATCTGAGCAGCAAAATAAACCAGTTTAGAAGGTCAACATGTTTTCAACAGGAGCACAAGTCCCATGGTCACAACGTTAGGAAAGGACCACGCCTTAGGAAAAATCACAACTTATGCAATGTATACTCTATAAACTTGAGAAGTCTGTCAAGATTCAAGAAGTTAAAGATAAAAAATTAGTATCTTCTTTTGATCTTAAATCCACACCAATATTAAATTTGAATCCAATTCAAGTACATGTAGTTCAATATCCAAAAGATCCAATGTTAGCATATGCAAGGGTCTACATCTGGTTTCTTAACTGATTCCTTGAAGCTCTTCGAACAACAATTTCCAGCTGATGTGGACAGACTATTTAGAACAGCAGAAGGCATTTTAGATGCAGTTAAAAAATAATTTTTGAAGTTTGGTCCTTATAATACAAGTGCTCAAGCAATTCTTGGTGTCAATATCTCTATTTGAAAGGGAGATGGGTCATCTCATCAAAAAAATGGTCACAGTTTCTAGATCCAAAGCAATCACATGCCACAAAATCATTGACACCAATCCAATTTGATACTCATAGGACAATTCAGCTACAAAAATGTGGTAGAGGATAAAGCAAAGTTCCAGCATGCGTGAAGAGGATCGCACCTTCAAATGCATAACTATAGAGATCATGTGGCTGAGGATAATCATTTGAAAACCTCGGTCTCTACTGGAAGGTGAAGGAAATTAGTTTAATTCTGGAAGGTGAAGGAAATTAGTTTAATTCATAAGATTGGTCCAATTTTTTGCCCAATATTTCCAAGCTTACTTTTAACAAAAACCAATTATCCAAGCATTGAAAGTAGGGCTAGTTGGTTGAAAAAATCTCTGCAACTTTCCTAACTTCAACACATATCCCTGTGTATAATACGTTCCAAGTTAAACATATATTAATATAAGCAAACTGCCAAGTTAAGAGATCGGTTCTCTTGAGCAAATACCAATTGAATGTAGATATCAATTGAGCAGATATCAGTTTAGAATGTTGTTGCTTAATGTCATGTGGAAATAATTACAACTCTTCACGTAATTAAATCTAGCATCTCACTCAGTTCTATTAACCTTAGGCAAGGATTGGCGACATTTCATTTGATTTCGATCTGATACGTTTTGCACATTTGCATCGATTATACCATGAATAAATAATATTTTACATTTCACATTGTTGTTTCTCTCAGTCTTGCGAATGGACCATGTGCACATTAAAATTTTAAACCCCAACGCCAAAATACAGTAATAGGCATGGCAAAACTAAAATCTAAATAACCCATAACCTATTTGACACAAAACTGATCCCTATCCAAATGAGGTCACTAGCTCAAAACCCAGAAACTAGCCATCTTACCTACTTTAAAAACAAACCCTCACTAAGGATTGAGGGGCCTAATTTACACTAAATCTAGATCAACAATCTAAAGCATCCTGATTATAGTGCTCATACCATGTTCGAGGCCTCCACTGCTCTGAAATTATTATGAATTTAGTAACAGGGGCAAGAACATGGGCAAATACGAAACACCCTCACTAAGGATTGAGGGCCCTAATTTACACTAAATCCAGATCAACAATCTAAAGCATCCTGATTATAGTGCTCATACCATGTTCGAGGCCTCCACTGCTCTGAAATTATTATGAATTTAGTAACAGGGGCAAGAACATGAGCAAATACGAAACACTTACTTTCTGGAGCACCTTGTTCTTCTAGGATTTGTCCACACGCTTGATGGCATAAGAATACATTGTTTTCCTCTTTATCCCTTTGTAAACGGTCTGAAGTAAATCATTGAAAATCAATAACCCAAAACACAGCGGCTAGCCATGACTCTGAGATTGAAGAGAAATAAATTTGAAAAAAAAAATCTGAAAATAGATGGAAATAGAATGAAATACATACCGAGTACTTGCCTCGTCCTATGGCTTCATAGATGTGGTACTGATTCATGTCAAATGGCTTCAAAGTTTCTTCCCAATAGATTGTATAATGCTAGAGCTAATGGTAGCAATCGAGGAGAGGACAAAGGTGAGGAAAATGGCGAGGGTTTGTAGCATCCACAGGTACCCACAACTTTCCAAGATTTTGACAATGATACGAGCCAGCAATAGAGTAAAGAAGGAAGGCCAGGAAAACGACAAGGGTTTTAGCATCCACAGGCGCACACAACTTTCAAAATGTTTTGACTATGATACGAGCCAATAGTTGCAATAGAGGAAAGAAGAAAGGCCAGGAAAACAGGCGAGGGGTTGTAGCATCCACAGGCACATACAACTTTCAGAATATTTTGACGGATAAATGACTAGGAACTATGGTGGATTCTGTCAAGGTAACGACCGGAAATCAAATCATTAAAAAAATAATATATATAATATATATGTCAATTTCAATTTCAATTTATATATATATATGGTGTGTATATCCTTTTTGTTTAATAATTTTTCACTTTGAAAGAAATTTCAATATATATGGTGTGTATGTCCTAGGAACTATCGTGGATTCCTTCAACTTTGAAGGGTGGTAAAGACGGTAAATTAAAATCAATAAAAAATAATATATATATCAATTTCAATTTCAATACATATGATATTCTTTTCGCTTAATAATTTTTCACTTTCAAAAAAATCCAATATATATATAGTGTGTATTTTCTTTTGCTTAGTAATTTTTCAATTTTGATTTTGAAAGGCATAACGACCACCCTTGTCATAGCTATCTATCACCTACTTAATAATGTTGTGAGAGCACTCTACCACCCTTGTCATAGCTATCTACCACCTACTTTTCCTATAAAAAAAATTGGAAAAAAAAAACTGAAAATAGATGGAAATAGAATGAAATACATACCGAGTACTTGCCTTGTCCTATGGCTTCATAGATGTGGTACTGATTCATGTGGTACTGATTCATGTCAAATGGCTTCAAAGTTTCTTCCCAATAAATTGTATAATGCTAGAGCTAATGGTAGCAATCGACGAGAGGACAAAGGTGAGGGAAATGGCGAGGGTTTGTAGCATCCACAAGTACCCACAACTTTCGAAGATTTTGGCAAGCAATAGAGTAAAGAAGGAAGGCCAGGAAAACGACAAGGGTTTTAGCATCCACAGGCGCACACAACTTTCAAAATATTTTGACTATGATACGAACCAATAGTAGCAATAGAGGAAAGAAGAAAGGCCAGGAAAACAGGCGAGGGGTTGTAGCATCGACAGGCACATACAACTTTCATAATATTTTGACGGATAAATGACTAGGAACTATCGTAGATTCTGTCAAGGTAACGACGGGAAATCAAAATCATTAAAAAAAATAATATATATATGTCAATTTCAATTTCAATTTATATATATGGTGTGTATATCCTTTTGTTTAATAATTTTTCACTTTGAAAGAAATTTCAATATATATGGTGTGTATGTCCTAGGAACTATCGTGGATTCCTTCAACTTTGAAGGGTGGTAAAGACGGTAAATTAAAATCAATAAAAAATAATATATATCTCAATTTCAATTTCAATACATATGATATTCTTTTTGCTTAATAATTTCTCACTTTCAAAAAAATCCAATATATATATAGTGTGTATTTCCTTTTGCTTAGTAATTTTTCAATTTTGATTTTGAAAGGCATAACGACCACCCTTGTCATAGCTATCTATCACCTACTTAATAATGTTGTCAGAGCACTCTACCACCCTTGTCATAGCTATCTACCACCTACTTTTCCTATGAAACATTAATTTAACGAAAAGTAATAAAGTGGCGTGGTATAATAGATTTTTTTTTCTCAAATATATTAGGTCTTAAAAATAATTAAAAAGAACTAAAAGGAAATTGAGGCATAAATTTCTTAGTACTTAAAAATTAAATTAAGATAGTTTTACTTATATTCTTAATTTTTGTATTTTTTTTATTATTGGTTTAGGTTTTAATTATTCTATATCAATATAGATTTGTTATGTTCTTTTTATTATGGGTAGGTGTTTTTATTGAGCAAAGGATGCTCAAATTCATCCTCATCATCTATTTACAAGATGATCTTAACCATTAATTTGTTGAATCATAACTTTTGTTTCATATTTTGCCTAATATACATGCAAGAATTGTTGATGTGTGGTATTGCATCGAACAATTGTTGCATCTTGTGATTAACATATAGCTATTGCATGCATCCATCTTTATCATTCTCTCTTTTCTAACTGCTATAAAAGAATTATCATGACAACCCTAATACATAACTTGGATTTCATGGAAATGTAGAGGGCATTCATCAAACCCTACCCACTCAACATTGTGTTGAATGGGAATCCATCTAAGACCATCATTGTGGCCAAGATATTTGAATACAAGCTCTAGATAAAAAAACAACCTCAATAGTATCCACAAGCACAAGGACTTATACATCTCATTCAAGGAAAATGATTGTCATTGCTTTTGGTTACATGGTCTCCAAGAAGAAATATATGTACAAAATTGAAAATAAGTGCTTTGTGAGTCTTAGGAAATATGTCTATTTGTATTAAAGTTTCCAAATCATCAACATAAAACATAGATTGACAGCAAAATTCCTATTAGCTATAACATTAGCATTGCATAATCAAATAAAGCAAATTACACTAATAAATCATACCTAGAAGTGATTATATGTGTGGATTCCCTTTGAATAAATATGGTCTCCCTTCAATCCCCCAAATAACTGTAAATGTCCATGCCCAACTAGTGGATAGTGGAGGTTGTGCCCAGTTGTAGGTGAGGGTGGTTTCTCCAGCGTTTCAAGACCAAATTTGCCTTCACTTTGGCACCCAAGTGATTGTGGATGATCACAACAGTTGATAGATTTATGAAGGTTGCACCCAGCACTCTCTAATAGTCCCCCAAATGGAAATGTACATCAGAGAAATGGTATATAACTCAGCTTTCATGAAAGGGTATTAATATGGCCAATTAACTCAAGATATTTGCTCTATGTTTATCTAATATTCACTACAAATAGCACACCCAAAAGGTGAAATTCTAAGATAAAGTCAATCACGCTTGTCACATCATGATAAGTGGAATCCAACTAAAACAATTTTAAAAAACTAATAATCCTACTTATAAATCAGTTGCTTTGCTAAAATCAAATAAATAAAATCTAGAGTATGCTAACCAAGTCCAATATTTTTTTGGCCTAGTCTCTTGAATTATAAGGTTTAATCATTGAATCGTGTCTAGAGAAAATGAAAATCACACCCTCTCTCAATCATGTTAATAACAAGGATAAATACATTCCTTTATCGTTTTATTAATTATGTCAAAACAAATGAGCATGTTGGATCTACATTGGATGTAAAAGTAGTGGAAGCAATAAGTGATATTCATAAATCTCACGGTTAATCCATGGACATAAGTGATACTCATAACTGTCACACTTAACCCCCAAAAATAAGTGATATTGAAACTAATACCATTAACACCCTAACTTATTAAGAAATTGATTAACTCTAGCCATTGTGACCTTAAACACATAATAACAAAGACTCCATAGCATTGGTCTTAAATCACTAACTTTTGTTAAAAACAATAGCAACGATCGCATATCGTCATCAAAAACTCATTAGAATGATAAATAGTGACAATCGTTTTTCTACAGTCACCAAAAGTAACCAAAAAGAGGATTGGTGAGGGCCATTAAAATACCGTCACTAGAAGTGTCACCAAAGAGAAATCAGCATTAGGATTTTAACAATCCTCACCAAAAGTGTCATTGAAAAGGGATTTGGTGACAAACCTTATAGGAACATCTCGAAAGACACTTAAATTTAATATTTTTTACGGACCGTCATCATATTGCTAACTTTCAGAATTGCAACAAGGTACATACTACATACATTGCACAATCAAACTCATTGAATTTTGTCAAAAGATTAACTTACACTCCTAATTTAGTCTCAGAGCTGCACACCTTTAGTTAGCTAAACAAACATTTAAGGATTAGCTACAGTATTAGTTGTAGCCTTATTTAATAAAGCAGAGCACTAGTTAACTGGTTGTCCTACTTTTAGGTAAGGTGATTAGTCTTTGAAAGGTATGAATGCTAGGTTTGAATAGCAGTTATGAATTAGCTACAGTGGCAATTAAGGGACTAATCAAATGAGTTCTCACGAACAATTGCCACTTGATTTTTCATGTGGTTCAAGACTAGAACACATAAATCTGAGTTTTCTACAACAATTTGCATTTATGAGTTTGTGAGAGTGATTTTGAGTCAAATATATTTAGTGATTTATTTTTCTGAATGGTGAACAATCTCTTCAATAAGCTAGGCACATTATTTCTTATCTGTCATAGCACCTAGTGTGAGTAGAATTAATTTTGCTCCAACTATGGACCTATTAACACAAAATTTGCCCAAATGTGTATTTGTTAATGAGGTGTTCATTTAGATTTATGAGATTTAAGAGTTTCTCGGTGTGTATATGTCTAGACTTTGCTAATGAGGTAGCATCTCTTACAAGGAGGCTGCTCTTGAATGTTCTGATGAAGTTGATCCAAATACATAGTTTATATGCGTAGTAAATACAACAGTAAGGAGACAGTAACAAACCTCTAACAGAAAACATGAAGAGACATTACATCAAATATAATGTTACCACTGTTATGCAAGCCTAGCATGACATACATGAATTGATGTATAGATTTTATTGGTTCATCTTCAGTACATGAGGCACTGGCATACAAAGAATGATGACAACAAGGGCATAATGAGTGGTAACATCATCTTAATTGACAGTTCATGTTGTTGGCTTGTTTATCAAATTAAGGCATATTCAGGATTATTTCAATCACCATTTTTGGAACACTTGGTGGAGACATCGGTGAAGTAACGTTGGGAATGATTTGATGATAATTGTGGTCCCTGAAGCAATAGATAGGTACTTCAGATCCATGGCGTTCGCTTTTTGGATTCAAACCCTGTTTGGGATAGAGATTCAGTTCCACAGAAGAGCTTGTCACAGAATTTGGTAGTGTATCGAATTATCAAGATGGTTTGGCCAGAGCTTTGAAAAGGAAATATGAAGGACGAAAAAGCTATTATAATTCAGGGAGTACATTCAGATCCTAGTATTTTGACTTATGAAAATTCATCTTCTTTGGAGGACACTTCACTTGATCATGACATAAAAGAAAAGGAAGAAAACACTTCAACAGATGCCTTGGCCACTAAAGCTTCTGATGCTTTAGAATCTAAGGTTACAACCATAGTGGCCATTAGATGTTGCAACATAAAGACACCTAAAGTTTCAATGAAACAATGATGAGCAACACACCCAGTGATGTTAAGGAATGTCAGGTGATTCCTATTTTTCTGAAGATAGTTGATTTTGATCAGAAAGGTCTTCTAGAGCTATGTTGCGTGGGATCGTACCCCACCCCCTCGCTTCCGCTCCTAAAGCTCGCTTCCTTCGGAAGAGAGCTCCTAGTTTTGGGAGCACGCTCCCGAGGCGCTCACTTCCTTTCCGATACTAAAATCTCCTATACTAGGCTGATCATTTGATAACAATGATATGGTACCTCTCTTATTTTCCAAACTCCTACAAAGGTTTTTATGGTTGATCAATTGATGATAATGTTATAAGTTGTAACTACTAGATGATTGATGTTACATGCTTTAATCCATGCATTCTATAGCTAATTCAACATCCTACATGTTTTTTAGATATAAATCCACCAAAATATATTAAAATATACAGTATACAAAAAAAACTCCCAAAACGGGAGCTTTTGAAAATTTCACTTTTTGTTCCCCTCCCGCTCCTCGCTCCCCACTCCCAACAGCACAATTCTAGAGGAATGGGTGTCTAGCATATTCGTTGTCAGTAAATGTCCAACCAATTATAAGAAAGAGTTTAATAAGCAATTTGAAGACACCTCAAGATTACTTTTGCTCATTTGAATCACAGAGAAAGACAATAGTAAATATCTTTGCCACAAGTTTTCCTCAAAGATTGGCTTGGTTACACAATCTTTTATAGTGCACTCAACAGGGTAACTCAATCAAATATAGGATGCAATTCCTGCAGTAGATGTCTAATAAGTAATATGCAGGGTCTGGTTGCTCTAGTGGATCTCTGGCACTTCAAGGTGTAGTTCTTATAGTAGATTTTTCCTTAGGTTGAATCGTACACTTGCAAAAGGGGCACCTTATATTTGGTGGTTGTATGTCAGCAAGTCACGTCAAATCCCCTTCAAATCCCCTTCAAATCTGGGAGATTGATCAGTCAAACAATGTAGTTTTAT
>LPNX010935458.1:200169-214715 GCA_001517045.1 Pseudotsuga menziesii | reverse complement strand
AGATAGTGATTAAGGCTAGGTAATATTGGCACTTACACAACAGTTAGGGAGCACATGCATGGAGAAAAGATGATGTTTGTTATAGTCAACATGTAGGGCGCCTTTACGTGCCATGATTACAATCATTTACGTGCCACTATGATAAATCAAGATCCAAAAGTATTATCACATGAATCATGATAATTGACATTGAAATTGATATATGTGACGTTATCTCGTACGTTTTCTAAACACAATTCCTAGCTCTAAATCTAGTGCAATTCCTAGCACGGTTCCTTTAGAAAGTTCTGGCATTATTCCAGGCGCTATACCTGGCACTATGTTGGATGTTTTCTAAGCGCAATTCCTGGCTCTATACTTGGCGCTATGTTGGATGTTTTTCCTGTCGAAATTCATTGCACAACTCATGTCGCTAACCCTGGATTAATATATGGTGCTATGTTATTCAAGATGTTTTTTTGGAGTCTATTCTTGGCGTTATATGGGATGTTTTCTTGGACGCTAATTGGGACGTTAACTTGGATGCTAATTGGGATGATAATTGTGATGCTAATTGGGACGCTAATTGGGACGTTAGTTGGGATGCTAATTAGCATCCAAAATAGCATCAACTTTTAAAAATGGACGCTAATTGGGATGCTAATTGGGATGCTAATGGGGACGCTAATTGGGATGCTAATTGGGGTTCTAATTAGCATCCAAAATAGCACCAACTTTTAAAAATAGATGCAAATAACGCCATTAAAAGCGCCATCTCGTGGAAAAGCATCCACTTTATCCAAAAAATGATGAAAAATACACTAAAAGTGATAGTGGATGCTAAAAAGGAAGCTAAAAGAGACGCTAATCACAGGTTTTTGTTGTAGTGTAGGATGTAATTAGCTAATGAGTCAGCAACTACATTACGTTCCCTAGGGATATGCCTATAAGTGATGGTTTCAAATGACCTTCTAGCAAGCGTACTCTCCAGAAGAGGCGGAGAAGCACAAGGTTTCTAATGGTGTAGACATGGTTTAAATGACAAACCACGAGTTGTGAGTCCATCAAGACTACCAAATTGCGAACATCCTGGGAGGCAGCTTCAGTCAAAAAGACCGATGACTGCTCGATACTCGACGATGTTATTAGTAGCGGGACCTATACAAACCGCTCCTGAATTGACCAAATCTTCAGCCGGGGAATAGAGGACCCAAGCAGCTGAGGCGAGATTCAAGGTGTGGTAGCAAGCACCATCAGCGAAGCCGTAGAAAGCCATCTACATGACCAAAACATGGTGTAAACAGATGCAGACACTAAACTCAAAACCATCTTGAAAATACTAAAATCACACTGAAATCCAAGCAATATACATATATACAAGATACTATCCAAGAAAGACCTAGGCATAGTACCTTTTCAGGTACAACCCATTGCAAGGTTGCCCCAAAGGGATTCCACCATAATCAACGAGATCGTAGCCTCCTTTCTCTAAAACCTTAGAAATAACGAAAGGTTTATACCACATGGACTCGAACTTACCCTTCCCTAGTTTGTCATATCTCTGATCGTAAGTTAAAACTAGGTCACCCTCGTTAAAGGCATGGGGTTGGACGGATTTATCATACTGCGCCTTGACGTGTTTCTTATGTGCCTCATTAGCCAAGGAAGCATCTCTCCGAGTCTCGTTAAGGTTATTCAAGTACAAAAATATTTCTTCCTCTGCGGAAGTGTCTAGGAGAAGTTCGACGGCAATTTGTAAAGATGGAATTTGACATTGAATCGGTAAGATAGCTTCGAGTCCATAGACAAGCTGGAATGGCATGAAACCAATGGCTATTTTCACTGAAGTCTGATAAGCCCAAAGAGTAGAGAGAAGAACGTGGTGCCAGTTGGATTTATGATCTCCAACCATCCGACGAAGCAAATTTTTTAAAACTTTGTTAATGGCCTCTACCTGACCATTAGCTTGTGGATAATATGGAGTAGAGTTTTCATGGTAAAAACCTAGCTTGGCACTCAGTTCCTCCATCATTTGATTATGAAAATGGGATCCGTGATCAGTAACGATGGACTGCGGGACTCCAAATCTAGCTATGATATGATTGAACAAGAAGAGAACGACAGTCTTACCATCTTCTGCATATGTAGGCATGGCCTCAGCCCATTTTGTAAAATACTCAATGGCTACGATGATGTAACCATGCCCCCCGACTGAGGTAGGCTTACAATGCATGAAGTCAATCCCCCATTTGGCGAATGGGCCAATGGCAATGACGGGGTGTAGCGGAGCAGGATGAGTGCACTTTTTGGGATAAAAGTGTTGAAAAGGTGGGCATTTCTTAATAGCCTCATGACAGTCTTTGAAGACAAAAGGCCAAAAATAGCCAGCGTGAAGGATTTTCTGGGCTGTAGCCATCCCAGATAAATGACCGCCACATGCTCCAGAGTGGCAATCATTCAACACATGTTCAACCTCCTCATGGGTGAGGCATCATCGGAGAATAGAATCAATCCCACGTCTATACAAAGTATCATTCAAGATGAGGTAGTTTTTCACGTGGTGACGGATACGACGGCGATTGTCAAGGGATAAATGCAGCTAAAATCGTTGTGTTTGGGGAGATAAACAAGCAAATCTCCATACCATGGATCGATAGTGCTAATCAGGAACAGGAATTCATCCGAAAATGAATCACTAGGTTCAGATTTTGTCGAAGCACAGGGAAGATCACACATAAGCTCGACAAAGACCAAGGATTTCTTTGATGCGGCTTTGGAAATTTCCAGATCAAATTCCTGTAGTATGACTATCCATCGGGAGTACTTGCCCTCGAGCACCTGATGAGTCAGGATGTAATACATAGGGTTCTGGTCTGCCAATATAGTGGTAGTGCAAAGCAAAATGTAGTGACAAAATTTTTGTACAGCAATGACCATGGCCAATGCTAACTTTTCCACACGTGAATAGCGAGTTTCAGAATCCATGAGATTCTTACTAGCATAGTAAATCACGTGCTCCTGACCGTGGGGATTTTCCTGCACTAAAACCATAGTGATGGTAGTAGTGGAGGCAACAATATACAAGAGAAAGTCTTTTGAATAATCTGGGGGGTGTATCACAGGTGAATGAGTCAGAGCGTGTTTAAGATTATCAAAGGCATGTTGGGCTTGGTCATCCCAGAAGAACGGGGTGTTCTTCTTGAGGAGACGCATATAACCATGCGTTTTCTCTGCGAAATTGCACACGAAACGACAGAGAAAGTTTGCCTTCCCTTGCAAACTTTGAAGTTCAAGGAGATTAGTTGGGGCTGGTAGAGCTAAAATGGCAGCAATTTTCAAAGGATCAATCCAAATGCCATCTTTGGATACCACAAAACCTAGCAGACGTCCCGTCTCAACGTAAAAAACCCATTTATGTGGATTGAGCCGTATATTATAATGACAACATCTCAGGAATATCTCCCTAAGATGACCAGAGTGGTCCTCCCGTCACTGTGAATGAGCAGGGAGGTCGTTAAGGTATGGTTCAACAATATGTTTAATATCGTGAAACGCATAGGACATCGCACGCTGGAACGTGGCTCCAGCATTTTTCAAGCCAAAAGGTAACTTCTTATATGCAAAGGCTCCCCATGGGCAAATGAATGTCGTTTTATGTCGACCGGAGGGTAATATCTCAATCTGATTATAGCCAGAGAAGCCATCCATAAATGAGAAGATGACACTCCTAACACAATTGTCAATAATCTGATCGATGTGCGGAGTAGGAAAGTTGTCCTTGGGACAAGCTTTATTGAAATCCCTAAAGTCGATACAGACTCTAATGGTGCCCTGCTTTTTATTGACAGGGACAATGTTCGATACCCATTCCGTCAGGGGTACAGGATAAATAAATCCAGCTTTGAGAAGTTTCTCAATTTCAGCTTTAATAGCTGCGACCTTCCAAGGATGGACTTGCCTTAGTTTTTACCTGACAGGTTTAGCCATGGGATAGGTTTTAATCTCATGGACCACAATGGATGGGTCAATCCCCGGCATCTCTTCATAGGACCAGGAAAAAATATCACAGAATTCTTTGAAAAGTGCCTTGTATGCTTCAAATTCATCTGCCAAGTAGTTCTGCCCAACATGAACAAGCTCGATGGTATCAGGCTTGGCTGATATGTCAATCGAATTTTTCTGAGTAATGTTGCAAACGTTTTCCTTCAGAATCTGTGTCTTGCAACAATATAGGACTTTGGGGTACGTTGACAATATCAGTAGGAAACAAGGATGCATAATCATGGCTAACCGAACTGGTGTTGGGGAGTAACATGGATATATGATGGTGATCCTCCCAAATGGACTCATCCGTATTCATGATCTCCATAATGGACTCATCGAAAGGAAAAGTCTCAAAGGGATAATCTAGAGTAGGAAGAGAAGGTTCTAACCAGTACAATAAATGGTAAGGATCCAAAGCCACTAGATGAAGGTCATCAGTGTGATCATCGAAAAAGGTTTGAATGATGTCATTCATTGCTTCATGTGGACTCAACAACTTGTTTACCCTTAGGATTACAATAAAATGAGGCGATCATATGGACTGTCGTGGTATGCGTGTTAGGAGGAGTGGATGGAAAAATCCCCATAAGGGATGAATCCTTCAACATGCCTACCCCAATCAACTGGTAAGGAGGAGGGGACTGGCCTAACATGGGGATGTTATTAGCCGTGGAGGTAGTAACATCTGGTGTGCATAAATCAAGCTGGTCGATGGTAACAATTCTCCCTAGATGCGGTAATTGGACTGTTTGAAATACTGTTGAGGCGACAACAGTAATGGCATAGAACCAATTTCTTCCTAGAAGGAGGTTGTAATCTAAGGGGGCATCTACCACTTCTACTTGAATGGAAACGGTTTTGCCTCCAAGCTCGACCACTAGGGCTGATATGAGACCATGGGGTTGGAAACCCCACCCATTAAAGGCCTTTAGGATCGTAGGTGATGTTACAAGCTTGGGAGAGCCGAGAGCCTTCCTACAAGACAGAGACAAAACCGAGGTTGAAGCTCCTTCATCTAGAACCATTCGAAAAACTTTCTTTCCAACTACTTTCATAATGATCTGAAAAGCAAGTTTATGAGGTAACCTAGACTTATAGTTCTCTACATTGAAATGAATCAAATTAGTATTATCTGGGTCTAAAGCTCCTAATGCTGTCAACAAGTTTTTGTGCTATGTAGGACAACTTTGGAGTACTTCTAAGGTAGACATTACACAAGGTGCCTGAGCGAGATCTTCAACTACATTATAAAATTGAGCAGCTCAGGCATTGGGGTTAAATACAGCCTTCCGAAGAGTATTGTTGGGTGGACGTAAAATCATATCGAGAGTAGGCTTCTCAATGGACAGGGGGACATTAGATGAGGATTCAGGAGAACTAGTAGAGGGAGTTTTCCCTAAAGAATAATGATCTTCTTTTTTGTCTGCGGGTTTGTCATAATTATGACTTCGAGTTTGCAAATTAAGGGTATCTAAGGACATCATATGAATTTCCTCTGATGAACTAGAGTTACCCTAATTAGACATGTGGTCTATCAGTTGTTGCTGAGAGGGAAAAGGATCCGTGAGTACTGCGGGTGCGGGATTTGATTTCAGAAATTGGGAGATTTCGTCCCGACAGGGACACTCTTTTGAGAAATGGTCACCTCCGCATAGTAGACATGGATACTTTTCCTTTCTTTTCCCTTTATCATTATCAATGTTGGTTGGTCTTGGATTCTCCTGTTGGTTTCTGGGTTTTTTATTCCTATTTTTACCCTTCTTTTTATTATTGCCCGAGGTTTGAGTACTTTGGATAGAATTGACCTCAGCAGAAACTTTAGGAGTCGAAGGAGTCGGGGTGGCCATTTGGGGTTGCTTGGCAGGTTTCGCTGCTGATGGGGACTGGATTGAACCAACAATCCCATCAATAGGTACTTCTGCTGGTGGCTTGGCGGGATTGGTGCTTGGGTGAGGAGCTTGAGGAATCAAGTCATAAAGAGTTCCAGACTGGGAATAGACCAAGTCTAGACACTGGGCTCAACTAATAGCCTGCTCTTCAGTAACAGCATCACCCATAGCCACATCTCGGGAAATTGGGGGCAACAAAGATATGGTAAACCAATCAGCCAATAACTGATCCAGAATAGGGGCCTTAATAAGCCTTCTCCGCCTTCTCCATTCATGGATATGATCGGATATGTGGGTGGAGGTGTTCTATCGCAGACAAGTTAAGAGATCAGTAACCATTTCATAAAGAATAGGGAGCTGAAAGTGTGTAAGAAATATGGTTGCCAACGAGCCAAAAGCCATAAACGAATGTTGTGGGAGTTCAATGTACCACTTTGCGGCTGTACCGGTCAAAGTTCACTGAAAAATTCATAACCAAACTGAATCATCCATGAGGGAGTTTGAAGAACACCACAAATGGAATGTCATAACATGGTTTTTCGGATAGTCTCCCTGCTTCCCATCGAAATTCGGGATGTCCAATGGTAACTTTACCGGAATGGGAGGCCACGAGGGATTGTGTTGAATGGGGTCATTAATCAACTTGGACAAATCAGGCAAGTCCAAAGTTGCTAGGAAAGGTAATTGATAGTTGGGTTGCACATACTGGTAATATTGATATGGCATATAATTACCAGTAGGATTGTAAGTGGACTAATAGACTGGTTGCTGTGACGAAGAACTAATGGGAAATCCGCCCGAAGGGGGTTGATTTCCAGGATAAGGACTGTTAGGACCACTAGGGCCTCCAGGAGGAGGACCACCAAGACCTGCAGTATGTATAGGTATCCCCCCCCATAGCTGGCATTTAAGACAAGTTGGGTTGCCCCCATGCCATAAAAGCATTACTAGGGTATGGAATTCCAACATAAGGCATTCCTGTAGGATTGGGTGGATGATTAATGTTTCCTACAGGGATTTGATAACCATAACCTCCAGAAGATTGAATGGTTACAGGTTATGCCCTCGAGGGTTGACCTGAACTAGATGGGGGATTAACCACATTAGTATGGGTGGGAGGGACATAAACTATAGATGGTTCTATATTAGAGGTCTGTCCTTAACTAGGTACAATTCTGGTGTCAGATAACGTAGGTCGTGTCGGGGGTTTCCCCCTAGCACTAGAAGGTAAAGACGAAACGGGAATTGAAGGTTGGGCCGGGGGTGCAGAAGACCTGGGAAGATTGGGAACATATATAACATGGGAGGTGGCGGGGGTGGGATTTTGACCTGGGTTGTGTGGTTTTACTGTGCAATCTATAATCGGTTCAATGGGTCTCATAGAATCAGCAAGTGAATGGTATCCCACAGGAACAAACGTGGAACGTGATGGTAGTGTGCCTAATAGGTCATTTATTTTCCTGTCAATCTCCTATGCACGGAGAATGGCAGCATGGTATTGCCTACGTTCTTCTTCATCTTTAGAAGAGTTTAAATGGGTGCCAAATGAGGCAATGGCCTGTCCTACAGGGGTGTCCCAAAATGGAGCATTAGAACCATAATCTGGATGAGTAGTATCATCAACATGACCTTCCATGGGAGAATGGACCTCGAGAAGGTTGTTGGACCAAGGGAGGTGAGTGTGAAGAATATGGTCCTCCACTTTCTAAAACCACATTATCTCCCACTTGGGAGGTGGTAGCAGCTCCTTGGTCGGTAGCTTCCATTGGATTTTCTCCTGAACCAGGAATAAAATCAGGTGAAAAGCCCCATACTCTCCTGGACTGTCTTAACTCAGCCATTTTGTACAGTTCCTATCCAACCTAGGGTCTGAAAAACTAGAAAACACACCAAAAAATTTCCCTACACAAGCTACAGGTCAAAACAAGCACACTTAAAATGATAGGAGGAGTTCAGATAGTCAGGTCTCTCACCAGGATCATCAAGAAGGTGCCACTCGCGATATACCTCGAGGGTACGTGTGTAGTAATCTCCCTGAATGTTGTTTTTGGTGCATGGCTCCAAGCAAGACAACCAAAGGGATTTTCTCAGATGGATAAGGTACCCTAGTGGGGTCTCCCGATATACTCAAGGTACGTGGGAGCTCGAATCGGTAGTAGTGTTGTCTAATGCATAACCGTACACAAGGGGCCTTTCGATATACAATCGAGTACGTGAAGTACCTTTCTATATACCTCAGGGGTACGTGAAAGGTCGTTCGATATACCGCCGGTACGTGGAAGAACCGCACGAGTCCCAGGATGTGATGCAGACAAATAATGACAGCTACTATGCTTAATGACGCCTGAACACGTCTCTAACCTATCACTCCAATTGCTACGTAAATTTTAACCTATGACTACCGTTAATTTTAAAGTGGACGGTTAGGTGAATGCATGGTGTTTTGACAGAAAAGTAAAACCATGCAGTATGTGTATGCAAATATTTCACTTTACCATTTAGTATGCCTACCTACGGGAGGGAAAGAGAGTATTTTCTTTTGTTTCAAAACCAAAAATATTTCCAAACAACAATCTTGAACACAAAATCAAAGACAAGCAGCACTTTCCAAACTGATTTCTCTTTTCTGAAAGCAATAAGAAGGGGAAGAGTCTCTTTTCCTAAAAGAAAAAACAAGAAGCATACTACATGCAAATGCACTCTACTCTTCAATTTCTCAAAACATAGGCAAATCTAACTTAGAACTACCATATTTTTTATTTTGATGAGATAGTACTAAATGCATAAGAGACAAAAGAACATAAAGAGCCTGAAAGCTTGTAAGGCCAATCAGAGATCCAACGTCCAATGCTCAATGATGATAACCTAATCTCAGTAAAAAAAAAATCTTTTTTAAAGGAGAAAAAAGAAGTTCTCTATGCAAACAAGAAATGAAACTAAGATGCTAATCAAATATTCTTCTTTTAGTCTATATAACAGAGATGAAAAGAAATCATACTAACACCCTAAGCTTTTCAAAAACAAGAAGTCCTTTCACAATCACAACCAACAAGCACCAAAGTGAATGAACAATCAAAAAGCCTAATCTAGCCTTTGAATTTTCCAATCAAACCAATCTTTCACCATAAAATTTCAAACCACAAGCATCAGATTCTGACACACATGCCTGACAGTGTAGGGCTGAAAGCAAATCAAACTCAATTTTTTACAAAAAAAATGAGAAAAAAGAGGTCTTGGAATGATGCCTACCCGACACTGCGCTTCTCGGGTCTTGATAGAGCAGTTCTGGTCCAACACAACTTCTTGCCAATAGGACTCAGGCGGTGGCACCACGTGCTGCTAACTAGGTTCAGGCGGTGGCACCGCTTCTCGCCCACTGCATAAGCACGGTTCCCTGTATAAATCCAAAACACATAGGAGAACGACAGATCAAGTCAGAAAAAGACCAGATCAAGGAAAAAACTGATAGATTGAGCATAAAAAAGAGCATAAAAAGGTCGAAATAATTCAGATCTAAACAGATCTGGAAGTTTCAAACCAAAATTCACTGAGTTAGTTATCAGATCTGACTGAAGCGAGTTGGAGAAGGAGCCTGGATTCGGACCAGAGTTGAAGAACTAAGGAAGATCAGATTAACTGATACATATATTCATTCCCCAGCGGAGTCGCCAGATTTGTAAGCAGGAATATTTCACCTTCTGTGGACAAAATTTGTTCCTCTAGTCTGAATGGTTCAGATCCAGAACAAATGAATGACAAAGAATGAAGACCCTCCCTAGATTTCGTAGATACCTGGAATGTCACTTCGATAGTAAACCTGTGTACTTGCAATCAGATTAAAACACACAAACACATCAAAGCTACCATAACATAATCTATTCATCCATGTCAGTGACTAAGGAATCCAACAACATTTGCATGCGAAATCAACAACAACAACAATGTGGGACGAAAATCAGCGTTGCATTAAAATGAATGGAGAAGTTTACAACCAATTAAGCCTTAGTGTCGACATGCATCTCCATGAAACCAACACTTCATCCCCATAAACTCCAACTTTGCTCTCTATGCTCTCAAATGGATTGGGCCAAGTGTTCAATCCAACATCATAACAATATCTCTATAGTTCCCCCCCCCTTAACCATGGACATGAGCTTGTATTTATAGGGCTCAATGGATAGGAATGGTTGAGAGATTTGTGGATGAGGTGGCCTCTAAGATCCTATGATGGGGGATCTCGAGCTCAACTGACCCACGTTGTTAGGGATAAGAGAGGACACGAGGCTCATGATCTAGAAGCCTCGAGAAACTTCTCTTTTTCCCATTTTACCTAGGTACCGCTTTTCTCCTCTTATGACAGAGCAGTTCAGGTTAGAAATGCTTATGGACCAAGGGCTATAAGCGGTGGCACCGCTTATGGTAAACAAGACATAGGCGGTGCGAGCAAGGTACCCCGCTCATTGATAAAGGGGAAAGCGCAGTGCTGAGTATTTTCATGAAAGACTAACAAACAACATGGGTTTCCACTCCAAGTGCTGGGATTAAGGGCAAGTAGGTATGTCAAGGGTCTTATCATGTGATGATGACAGGATTTTGGTATAACAAATATCCATTACAATAATCAATATCTATATCAAGATCACATCAAGATATATTACAAGATAACCGTCACCATAGAATCTATAACATATTCAATGAATTCAAAGATATATATCAATATATAGCCTCACATACAAAGATCAAAGATGAACTCTATCCATGAGAGACATGTGCCATCACAAGAGAAACCCGGAAGCGTGAACTATACCTTTTTGAAGATCACAAGATGAATAAATAGTTAAAAAACAAAAATAAGCTCTAGATCATGTCACCACATATCCCTCGTAACGAGCTTTCCAACAATCCAATAATTTTGTAATTATGATTTTGTATGAGAAAGTTATGCCAATTTTAGTGAAGATGCCCATAAATTTCTCCTCCTCAAAATTTTGCACTTTTCTCCAAGAGTTGTGAAATTCCAAAGAGAGAATTGATTGATGAACAAATGAAATGTTTGATATTCTATTTATATAAGTCATGGAGTAAATTTAATACCTCAAACTAGGCCTACATGCAATTAAAAATTAAAAATAAATACATTCTCTTTTGTTTGGTCGGCTCACCCAAAAAGGTGGGGTATACTAACTTGAAAAATTCATATCTCTTCAACCGTAAGGAGATAGAAGATGCTCCACATATGAACGGAAATGGATTGATGATTACTATCTCGCTAGGATGCGTTTATTTGTAAATTATTGGTCTAATACCCTTAAATTATTCAATATGTCCAGGACATGAAATACCCCACACATGAGGGTGCCAAAGACCATACCACCAACTACAAGAGTTTCAAGGTCTTCTTCAACATATCAAGGAACGCCCATGGGATCTACCTCCATCTACATTCCAATAAATATATAAACAAAAATAGGACCATACATCACCATAGTTCAAGACCCAAGGCACCACATGTAAGGGTTTCAAGGACTCTTTCAAAGATATCATTTAATATTTAAAAAAATACTTTCCATGGACTTTAATCCCATCACATAGGACTCCATCGGCAAGTCATGAGGGAATCATGACCAAATATTCCATCATATAAAAGGATCCAATAATCATGAGCTTATAAACCACCATATGTATGGATTCCACGACCCAAATCATTTCCAAATGCACCATCAATTATCATATAGTGTCCAAGGGTCATCATGCCACCATTGTAACGTCTCCGAACCTCTGACTGGTGAAGAGGACGTTACGATACCTCAATCATACAGGCATCTAGCCCCGTTAACATGAACATGCATACATATAATGCGGAAGCAAGACACTTAAAACATAAAACATATTACGAAGCAGTAATTATTCATATACATAGCGGAAGAAAAGCAACGACATTCATTCATAAACACTTCAGCATTCATCATGTTCATCATCATAATTCATTAACAGTAATATGATTGCAAAACAGATTAGTCAAGAGTACTTATCTTATATGAACTGTCTCGGAACCAGCTACTTCGCTGCAATGTTCCACCCAACCATAGGCTCGCGTGTTCTTTAATCTCTCAGCAGCATCGCCACCCCCGAGCCGGGCATGATTCCCCAAGGAATAAGGAACTAGCAGGCTTACACATACCCAAGGATAACAACACAACAAGGATGCATAGTTCATCCAAGCCAACACAGTTCGGTTTATCAAGCGAACAACAGATCAGCCAAGCCAATACAGTTGGGTTTATCAAGCCATCCAGGAGCTGGGGAAAGGCTAAATGCTAAGCTGGTGAGCTCCTTGAAGAGCTAAGGACATCCATACCAAAACTAGTATGACTTCTAGGACACCCACACACACCCAACACAAGGAAACTAGTCCTTTCTCTGCAACGCAGTCCCTCAGGCCCTGACCTCCCTTCCAGTGCTATTCAAGGGTTGTGGAGAAGAAAGCCAGCCTTCTAGTTTTGTCTATGTGGTTTCCAAACCCACCAGGTTTGTCAAGTAGATCAGGTCATCATCGCCACTCCAATACAATCTAAAGACCGAACACTGCGTGCCTACAGCAACCAGCAGTTAAAGCTTTGACAGGGGAAACAAATCCCTGAATTGTTCTTGGCCCTGTCGTGGCCAAAACGATTCCACAACAACCTACAGTGGCCCAAATCGCAAGGGAAAACATATCCAACCAAAAATGGGGACAAGACCACAGCCAACGGTCAGAGCAGAAATCACATGCAACAATCATGGGAAAAACAATAGCTAACGAACAACTGGACAGAATTACAGCAACCCAGTATGTAGGGAAAACAAAACACATACACCCCACACCATCTGCTAAATTCATATGGGAAGACACCCTTAGCACCAAAAACGTAATGATAGTCCCACACCCATTTTCCTTCTTGTTGCGTGAGCCAAAACAGAGAGAATCCTCCCCCTGAGGAACACAGCGTCTCTTCCTGTGTGAGGATGGACGATGGGGAAGACCAACCAATGTGTGAGAAAAATGAGCATTTCTGGTGGGGAGAGTGGTGTCATGGAGATGGAGAAGTCGTGTGAAAAATGGTATAGTGCGTGTAGTGGCTCTCCTCCCCGCGTGATGGTCAGCTTGGTGGAGTGTGTGTGTGGGAAAGGAGTGACAGTCCTGCCACACTCCACTGCCAGCAATAACTGCCCCAACTAATCAATAAAATAGTTAAGGTGGTGGTTGGATGAGACAAGGGAAGGTGACACATGGATTTTCCCCCATGGGCTCAAGGTTTAACATTCCCCCTCCTTGTCCTTATAAAATCATGCCCTTTTCAATATGGTTGCAGTGAACATAGCTGGTTGCAGTTATTTAATTAATTTGCATAGTTACATGATGCCATAATTTAATATGTATGCTACATATCCCGATATACCATCGGTAACAGTTCTAATCACCGAACATAACATAACCAAAATTGATGGTGGGAGCTTTGGCCTTTAGATCCACACCATGATTGTTTACAATATATATATATATATATCATGTATATTTAATGCGGTGGGGTCAAAACCGGGGATGTTACATTCTCCTCCCCCTTCAATAGCACTGTCCTTAGTGCTTTACAAAATTGAACAAAATGCTACACTGGTATCGCCTCAGTGTTCCGCAGAATTGAACAAAAATGGATGTGCCAATCGCATGGCATCCTTCGGCTCCCACATAGCCTCTTCAGGTCTGTCGTGCTCCCATTGCACCTTTACCTGCCCTATGGCTCAGTTCTATAGCATTGTGACCTTCCTATCGAGGATATAGAACCGAGGGAGAGTTCTATAGCATTGTGACATTCAGGTGGAACTCTCCCTCGGGTTCCACCTGAATCACATCCCAATTTATCACATGGTTAGGATCGTGTACATATCTCTTAAGCAAAGAAACATGAAAAACATTATGAGCTCTAGTGCTAGCAGGCAATGCAAGTCTATATGCAACTGGCCCTATCCTTTCAAGCACTTCAAACGACCCACAATATCTAGGTGACAGTTTGGCACAACTTCCAAGCTTCAAGGAACTTTTCCTTGCCCTCACTCGGAGGTAAACATGATCCACAACGTGGAACTCCATGTTCACCCTATCCTTATCTGCATAGCTTTTCTGTCTGTCCTGTGCTGCTTTCAGATTTTGTCTGATCTTTACAGCCTCTTGCTCCATCTCCTTGAGCAATTTTGGTCCAAGCACAACTCTGTTCACTGGGTTGTCCCAAGTCATGGGTGTTTTGCACCTTCTTCCATACAAAGTTTCATACGGACTCATCCCCAAGGATGCCTACTATCCTAAGCAAACTCTACTAAGTGTAAGTAATCTTCCCACTTGGTTGGTTTGTCCATCACATACATGTGAAGCATATCTTCCAGTACCCGATTAACTCTCTCTGTCTGCCCATCTGCCTGAGGATGGTATGCAGTGCTGAAGTTTAGCTTTGTACCCAAATATGCAAACAACCCTTTCCAAAAATTGGAAGTGAACTTAACATCTCGGTCAGAGACGATTGCCTTCGACAATCCATGCAATTTGAAAATCTCCTACATGAAGATCTTTGCAATGTCATCAATCTTATGTGTAGACTTCAC
>LPNX010935458.1:169250-193300 GCA_001517045.1 Pseudotsuga menziesii | reverse complement strand
TATATATCATGTATATTTAATGCATCAGGGTCAAAACAGGGGATGTTACAACCATTTATGTGGGTGCCAGACCTTCTCATGCATAATGACCATCTCCAAGGGTTCCATGACCCCAACAAGGGCTAAATGGGCATCAAGATCTTCATCAAGGGTTCCAATTCTTTGTCAAGACATTAATGACCATATCATCACCTTTAAGGGGATGAGGACCATTAAGCCATCAAATGTGGGTCCAAGGGATTCTATAAGGCTTCTTCATCAAGCAAGGGACTTCATGGAATTTTTAAACTACCTCAACCATGCTAGGATACCTCCAAGGGTCAAGATTCATCGTGACATCACCTGTGGGGTTGCTAGACCTTCTCCTGGGGTACCATGACCTTAATAAAACACAAATGACCACTAAAAGGGTCATTTGGACTCTTGCAATTTTTTCAACCCACCAAGGACACTTTTGTAGGGTACTGGGGAACCAGAGAAACAACTTGGGAACCGTAAAACATCTTTGGGTTACTTAAACACTCTACAAGGTGTTCATGGATTTCTCCATTGTACTAAGGGATCCAAGGGCTTCAAACTTGGGCTTTGACAATATCAACAAGTCTCCTTACACACTTACACTTACTTAACCCTCAGCTGCTCCTGAAGGGGAAACAAGACATGTTGGCATCAATGACAACTTAATCAACACTAGATTCCATAGGTAATAATTCAGAATGTGATATATAACTGATTAACTTAGGTGTGTCATGTCATATGACCCCTCATAGGGAGTGGTTCTATGAATATGAAAATTACAATGGAGGAGATGTGTACCTGGGAGATGATTCGCCAGCCAGTATCATTGGATGTGGTAGAGTCAAGCTAAAACTGAAGGATGGAAGGATTAGAACTCTACTTGAAGTTCTACACATTTTGAATCTATCAAGAAACTTGATATATGTCAGAAAGATGGATGTTGTAGGTGTAAAGACTGTGTGTGGAGATGGTGGTTGCAAAATGGTTTGAGGATCAATTGTATTGATGAGGGGAGTTCGGTATGGAACTCTCTACAAAATATTGGGAAGAACCATCATTAATGAATGTAACAGTTTTGTTGTGCTTGAGGAAGGAGGTAAAGATGATAAACCCTAACTGCATCAGGAGGAAAGACAATGCTATGGAATCAAAGATTGGGGCATATCAAAGAAAAGGGACTTTGAGCATTATAATGTAAAGGTATGGTTAAAGGTATGACTGATTGCACTCTAGATTTTTATTTTTGTGAACATTGCATATATGGAAAACAAAACTGAGTAAGATTTGCATCTGGTGCTACAAGAGCAAACATAATTCTAGAATTAATACATAGTGATGTGTTTGTACCTGTTCTTGTTCCATCATTAGGAAAATATGTGTATTATGTTTAATTTATAGATGAATTGTCAAGGAACACATTTACCTATTTCCTTCGAAAGAAATATGAAGTATTTGATAAGTTTAAAGAATTTAAGGCTCTTGTAGAAAATCAATCAGAAAAAATAAAATAGAAGGTGTCGAGGACAAATAATGGTGGAGAGTTCTGTGGGAATGAATTCGAGAACTTCTATAAGAAGTGTGGTATAGAAAGGCATGAGACTAATCCATACACACCTCAACATAATGGAGTTGCTGAGAGGATGAATAGGACGTTGATGGAAACATTGAGGAGCATGCTAAGCAGTGCTCTGATAGGACAAGAATTTTTGGCAGAAGCAGTGGAAACAACATGTTACTTGGTAAATCGATCACCCACATCAACATTGATTGATGAAAATCCACAAGAGGTATGCACTGGTAAGAAACCGTCTATTAAGCATGTGGAATTTTTGGTTGTGATGCTTATGTAGATGCTCCAAAGGAGAAAAGGAGCAAGTTGGATAACAAAACTAAGAAGTGTATCTTTATTGGCTATAAAGATGGTATGAAATGTTATAAGCTTTGGAATCCTGTGACTAAGAAATTTGTTTACAGTCGAGATGTTGTGTTTAGAGAGGTCAAAGAACTTCCCAGACAAGAAGTGAATCCAATGGAAAAGGAACCAGAGAAAATAGAGTTTGAGTTAGAAGGTGAAGAATTTGACTCAATAGAAGAAGAAGAAGAACCTCATACCCTAGCTTTGAGGAGATCATATCAAGAACGAAGGAAACTAGAAAGAAAGCAATGAGAAAGAAGGAAACCAAATTTTTTGATGAGGCATCCCAGTTAGGAATTGGTGGCGCGTGTATGGTATAAGATTTAGTTATGATCATTACATTCATTGTTGGATTCAATGTGGAATGGAATCTAATACCAAAGTGGAGTTAATGGCCATGTGGGGGTTGTTGGAGTTTGCCACATCAAAACAATTGCACGCGTTATACGTATTTGGTGACTCTTAAGTCATAGTGGATTGGGCATTCTTTAAGGCATGGCTAAGGCACTCCATCTAGAACACTGGCATGTTAAAGTAAGAAGGGTCTAGAGCAGGTTTCTTTTTGTTTATTTCCATCAAATTTATAGGAAGTATAAAAGCTTTCATGGGTAGTATCCAAGAAAAATTTGGACATTGGAGAGGGAATTCTCTATTTTGAGGAGATTAAAGATAACCTTCTGGTAGTTGTAGGCTCTTATCGAGCATATTAAGTTAGGATGGATTGGTTTTACAAGCCCTCACATAAATTGTTTTGTTAAAACAACATGTATGCTATGATTGGACGCTTGTATTTGAGGGTATGTTATTTTTATTCTGCATTTTGTCTAGTTAGTAGTATATAGACATAATTTATAGGACAATATGCTCCTAAAAGATATTTGATCTGGTCATATGGAATGCTACTATTAGCACTTGATATATTGTATGATACATAGATATGGTGATTGATTTGATGAACTAAATTGTTTAGAAATTGCAATGTTATCTTTGATTCACTTCTTTGAATATCAAGAAACATAATTCATTTTGGGTGAAAAAAATAACTTAAAAGTACATTGCTTATAATGTATAGAATAAGGTTAGAATTTGTGTACTTTTATTTATTTTGTATTATAAAAATAGATGTTGGGGATAGAAGTTAGCCTTGTAAATACAATTAACCCAATCACAAATTGAATTTAAAAAAAAACATATTTATTTTTAAATAATTCAAAATAAATACAATCATTTTTACAACATTATAAAATTGTAGACAATAAAATTTTGATTTATTTGTACTCCGCAAAATAATAAAAAATACTAAAAATTATAGTCTTATAGTCAGCTTAATTATTGTAGGGATTATTAAATGCCTAATTTAAAAAAAGAAAAGTTTCCCTTAATTTTTTTAAACGAAAATAAATAAATCAAGGGTATCTCCAAAGCTCTCCACCTCCTCGCAAAAAAAGTCAAAT
The DNA here is from genome assembly GCA_001517045.1 of Pseudotsuga menziesii. Lineage (NCBI taxonomy): Eukaryota > Viridiplantae > Streptophyta > Pinopsida > Pinales > Pinaceae > Pseudotsuga > Pseudotsuga menziesii. The sequence goes on along the minus strand of LPNX010935458.1, from coordinate 189,913 downwards.
ACTTATTAATAAAAGGTGAACAATAAGCACTCTGATTGCTCACCCCAAGTACAACATTGAATGTTGCCGCCGATGCTTTGCTTGCCATTGGATTTCAAGTTGTTTGAGATCCAATGAGCAACAAAATACTCACAATAGCCTTCACTGTTGCATTGTTGAATCCTTATTACCAGCCTAAAGTGCCCTAATAAAAACACATGAAACACCATGAACACAAATTCATAATAAATAAGGCCCAACATTCATGAAGCTTCCTTAGTCCAATGACGTGACTTTTGAATATCATTGTTAAACTACTGAATTTCTTACCTTCCAGTCAATACCACTACAATTTAATAATAAATTAAAGAATGGTCACTTCATGATATTCTTAGTTAAGGGAAAACCCACGTCTTTCTCTTCTCTCATAGTCTCGGGTCAAGTATTTTGCACTCGCTTTCATCGACTTCCACGTGGTCGTTCATCAAAGCAAGAAAATCCATTTGTATTTTCCATTCTTTCTTCCTCTCCCCTCTTCTTTGCACAACTCTTCTCTCCACATCGCCCCAAAATTCTATATGTAGTTCTTCAGTTTTCCTCACAAAATCAATTTTTTATTAGGTTATATATATCTCTGTGTGGGCTTGGACTTCTCTTCCCTCTTCTATGTACATCACTTCTCCCCACATCAGTCTTAAATTCTCATTACAATTTTTCATTCCACTTATAAGTCTCTCTATGCCAAAGGAGTGACAACTACAACATGGGAAATATAATCCGTGTACTATGATGTAACAATGTGTGGAATCCCATGGCCTATTCTCAATTTCTCATGCGAAGACATTCTTCTCCCAAGTCTGTTTTTCGCCTCCATGGCAAAAAACGGTCGTCCCTTCAGCGAATTTTGTGTTGCCAAGTTTCGTCTTCTATCCCTCCAATGAAAAATCAACACGAATCTATACCCTCCACATGTTCTCTGTCGTCACGGTCCCATTCAATCTCGCTTTCATGGCTAAAAAGGCCGATAGTACAAGTCATCCATGTTTAAGATAACAAGTGATTTTGCGGCTAGAAAGGCACGAAGAACAAGGAATCCATGTGATTTGACCTTGAAACCACCGTTAAAGGTTTTATTTATTTACATTTGTCCATGCCAAATTGAATAACAGTGAAAATTGGGTTTTATATGAGCTTGGGTTTGATCTAAATCCAAACGAAACAAGCAACGCACCTGGACATGATACTTACAATCGGAACCATATTTATTGGCAGCGTCTAACTTGACAGTGAAAGAATCAGTTTCCTCAACCCGAGGATGATCGACTGATTGAGCAGCTGAGACATTGGTGGATAGAACATCTGATTCAACTCTCTCCACTTGTTGTTTGAGATTCTCTACATATTCAATGGCGTTCGCTAAAATTGATGCTTTATCCATCTATAAATAATCACAAATACAAAGCATATATAAATTCAACAGCAAATGAAATGGGAGGATCATCGAAGATTGGATCGAAATCCGCCTAATTTTCGATCATCCTAACTTTTGTTGACTTACGATTTTTGACAATCGGTAGATTTATCACTATTAATTCAATTGATTGCCCATTCCTGATTCATTTTCCCTGCTTCTTGGTATTTAGAAGAGGTAAGGCTTCCTTTGTTTTCATATATACTTTTTCCAATTGTAGCTTGCTTGAGCTTTGCCATAAAATTTTAACTTCTTGGTATGAATCTTTGCGGAACTATGAATTTGAGGAAAGGAATCATGCAACAGAGCTTGTTGGTGTGTTTTATGTTTTGGCTTACCTCGGAATCCATTAAGGTCGGGGCATTGAACATGTCGTCTGAAGCTTGTCCACTAAACATAACTAATGAAGGAGCATGTAGCATTTCGTTTTCCACTTCACAAAACATTGGAAGACGAAATGAGCTTTCAGCCTTCACCTCCTTTAATTCCGACTCTGAATCTAAGAGTTGCGATTCCATGGGAGATGAGGACAAAAAGAATAACTGTGATCACTTTCGTTCCTCAGCTTTAGGAGAGATAGGGGCTAAGGAACTTATTCTTGCTTCTTCTTCTTCACTTCTTGCGATTTATTGATGGCGGCAACATCTCTCGGGAGGGTGGTCTCCCCAAACACCATCGTTGAAGTGAGGCGGAAGCGTGCTCAAATAATCTTTTTTTTGAAGAGGAGGAGTGAAGCCTCAACGACCTAAGCAACCTATCACTGCTGCCCCTGCCTTAGAACCTTACATGCATTAAATCTGATATTTGCATATATACAAATGTGAGTTCTTTAACCTAGATGGAAATATGATATTTGTATATATACAACTGTGAGTTCTTTAACCTAGATTGAAAGCCTATGACTCCATCTATCAACCAATATTTGATCTATCAAATGTGTCGGGTCTTATTGGATCCACCAAAAACACTTATTGGGCAACCCATATAGCTTCTAGCTTTATCTTCTAAAGCACCGAGACTTTAGTTGTATCTTATTTAGAACCGTTGTTCCTCACCTTTAGGATTTGATTATTCCATACCTCCATCTTTAGTTTCTTCTTCTAAGGAAACCTACCACACCCTGTAGTATTTTATAACTGCATGCCTCATCTTTAGTTTTTTAGCCAAAGTATTCAAACAAGCACAAAATAACTTTGACAAATCTCTGTTGTCGTTGCAATTTGGAAATTACTAATAAAAAAGATGAAAGAAGAAATCCATAACATTTGGCAGTCCCGAGGCTAGGCGTCTGTGATTCAATCTTAGTTCGATTTAGAAGTTTAGAATGTGTTGGTTTTACGTTAACCAACTCAAAAACTCATGAAAATTGTACCCATGGAGTCTATTTTCCTAATGGGTATGCTATTCCATCAGTTTGCAGAGCTTAGCACACCATGAATATGCTTATTCTCTGATGTGATTCGAAATTTTCTCATCAATCTTGTGTAGTTACATCAATTCACTGAATTTGTAGTGGCATTATTTATGATTTTGCACTGGGTTTATTATCCTTCATTCTCCATGAACAGAGTAACTAAGTACGTGTATGCATTTTCAACACCATGTATGTATTTTCAACAAACTTATAGGTTTGAAGTAGATCTGTTAAAGAAATTCACCATGAGTTTTCCTCTGGAGCAATCCCATCCAAGGGAAATTTCAGCAGGTAGATATGAGTTTGGATGGGGAGCTTCACTAGATGTAGCCATAAGTAAAGGACCCACCAAGCACAACTACGCCACCACCACCACCAGTCCCGCCCTGATAGCAATAGTTCTATGCAGCGCTTTACTGGTGGTAAGTTACTACAAGATTTTTTTACTGGCTGTTTGAATGGGACCCTGTGCCAGCTTGTTTTGTCAGCTTTGACATTTTTCAGCTCATTGAATTTTTATGTAAAGTATCCTCCTAGATTTTACTAGTTAAAGCAACAATTTTATTATATATATAATTCAATTTTATTAATTTCACTTAATTTAAGAGGTAGATACCTTTGTTATACAAATATGATAGACTTTAAATTAGAGAATATTTAATTTTATTTTATTAATTTCACTTAATTTAAGAGGTAGATAACAAGCAGCTTTGCCACTAATTACACCTACTTAAACATAGATGAATAGTATATCTTAATGTATTTATATTTATATGTGATTCAAAAAACAAAAGATTGAAATTCTTTTTTACTTAAGTATAGAAAAATATAGGAAATAGAATTGATATTTTATAATTCATAAAAGGATTGAAAGAAGTTATGTATTTTCTTGAATTAATATTTTATAATTCATAAAAGGATTGGAAGAAGTTATGCATTTCTTTAAATTGATATATTATAAATTTTATATTTTATAAAAGATGAAAATAACCTATTTATTTCTTTAATCGCATGAAAATTTACATGTCTTCTCTTTTCTATATTGAGGAATTAGTGACGGTAAGAGTAATAATTTGATATAGGAATTGATATTTTATAAAAAACTTAAAAAAAAACATATCTGTTTAAATTTAATTATAAAAGAAATTTGAGAATCTTAGTATATCAAATTTGTGTGAATTTTTATTTAAGAATTAGAATAAGATAATGCATGTAGAAAATCTTATTATGGTTAGTAATTAATAATATTGAAAATTAAATCTAAATATGACGATGGTTAGTGTTATTGATGAAAAATGTTAATAAATTTGTGTGGCAAAATCTTTTTATGAAATAATTATATATGTGACAAGGTTTTTTCAAAGTATTTACTAGATTTTTTATTTGTAATATGACCATTTAAAAGAAGAATTTTATTTTGAGATTTCTTTAATAGGAAAACCTAATAAAAGTGCAAGTCCTTTGTGTTGGACCTCTGATAAATAGATGTTTTCAATAGTAATTGAAGTCTACTTGGTTGAAAATTGGAGTTTAGTGTATTGTAGTGGAAGGTTTACCTTTGAGTTTTGTTTGCTTCAAATTTGTGGTGACACAAGATTGCATCTTAGTTAAAAATTAGGGTTAATTAATATTTTAAGCTAAATACTTGTGTGTATTGGTTCAATAAAAGAGACTATGGCATGCTAAGATTGTCATCACAATTTGTGCAACCTTATCCAATAAATCCATACCTCTGTAACCGAGTCACGAATTTGAACCCCCATATTAATACAGGCTTAATCACCTCACTTGTGGATAAACCACATTCTTTTTATTCAAATCAAATCAAATCTTATTTTAAGAGGCCTTTTAAAGATATATATTTTCAAAACTTTCAAAAATTCCTTTACAAAAATTATTTTCTAATCATAAATTTAATTTAAGCTTTGCTTCTAATATATTTTAGTTAGAAAATCATTTATATTTAATAGTTTTTTACTAACTAAATTACAACTATTTATTAATACAAAAGATATGTATTCTATATTTTGTATTTTAAAATTAACCAAATTATCAACTTCTATCAACACAAATAATATCAGTTTTTATTTGTATTAACAAAATAAAAACAATTTGAGGATTTCACTTTCAATGTGGAGGGCATTTGTCTTTGAAGTGAAAATTTTATAAATGATAAAGTAGAAGGTGTGTGTGTGTGTATCAATTTTCATTCAAATGAATTTTGAGATGTAATAAGTTGTAAAGTACAATAAGCACATGATGAAGCAAGACTAATTTTAAGAGGTCCAAAGAAGAAAAAAAAGGTGTCTAAAAATAGATTGATCACACTGTAAAAGTTTGAGAAGTGAGCCCTTTCTTAAATTTATGATAATTATATGCATCGCCCATAATTTTTTGAGAGATAGTGAGATATCGTTTGTTTAATGATCATGTTTGTACATAACAAAAACATCCATGCATATTGGACATTGACAAATTATTAAGGGTGACTAGCTTATTGTGAACTGTCCTTGGGAAGCTACATTTCTTAGAGTACAACACCAGTAAAAAAATTAGTCACAAGGCATTATAAAGACACTTATTATAAAGGAAGAGAAAATGTTGGATGAAGAAATGATAAAAAGGAAGATACAACATCCTGTAGAAATAATAGATCAATTCTATGTGCAATGATGCTAAGAAGAAGCACAAGAAATAGATCTTGCTACTAAGAATTCTCACAAGCATACACAGGAAAAATAAAGAGAAGAAAAGAGACTGAATCACATGAATGAAGAGATGAATATTGGTGTGTATCCTTCCATTGAATAATGATGAATAATAGTGTACATAAATAGTACATCCCTCATAGGAAAATCGAATTGTATGGAAACAACTCATAAAGCTCAAAAGGCTGACTTACCGAAATATAGCAAAACCCCCATAGGTGGATAAAGCACTTACTAAATCTATCAAGGACCTCACGAGTTGGCGAAATCATGAGTGAGTTGTCAAGGAGATGGAAATAACATGCTAATCCTAGAAAATGGAGAAAAACTAATGGAGGATGGGTTGGAAACAAAAGCTCCCAGTTTCCTAGTTGACTAGCTTTTATCTTATCCATAGAAAAGCAGGAAAAGCAGAAAAAACAGAATAAAGCAAAATCTGCTGTAAAGTCCTGTATACTAATTCTGGATGGTCAAAATGTGGTCAAGATCAACCCAGAATTGGAAATAAATCATTCCTAGGATATAGATGGCATGTATTGACTTTAAGGTGCAAGTGGATGCCAACTAATTAAGCTAGTGGGTGAATAATTAATCAAATAATGATTAATTATTTTATCCTAAGTTGTGAGTGGGTTTAATATATTCCTACACCCCCCTATAAGTCTGACTTTATGATGGTATGACAAAAAAAAAGGATGCATATAGGGCCCAGCAACAAGGCTATGGTCAGCCTTTAACAATTATTATGTCCAGAAAAGTGAGGAAGAGACAAAACCACATGGGGAAAATCCTCCCTCAAGATAGGACAAAGCACAAAATTTGAAATAATATGTCTTCAACATATCCTTATCTTCACTTGAATTAGCTGAGTGAACTGCTTCTGGATGGAAGACTTGTTGAAGAAATCATGAACTCCATGATCATGTGCTGGAGTGTAGAACCTGCAAGAAGGAAGAGAAGAGACTCCTTGTATCTCATCAACTGATGAAGTAGGAGCATTATTTGAATGCTTCTTGCTGCTGTCAAACTTTGATCTGCAAACATAATCTGAAATGGAAAAGAGATCTGTGCATACTCCTTCCCAAAGAGTACAAAAAATAAGGCAATTTATTTCACACCCAATTCCCTGAATAGCTGCAAAATTGTGATGTGAATCACATGTAAATCTTCCAATCTGTTGTAGCACCTATATAGATCTGATATGAGGCTGATAAAACTCTGATATATCAGAAATATTAACATATGGAACAGCAAGGACAAATTATTCAATGGCTCCATGAGGATATAGGGCTAGACTAGGAAAATTATGAGCAACTGGGGAAAACTGATAGGTGTAAAAAACTGAATGATGGATGGGCATAAGATCTGAGCCATAAGTGTTTAGAACAGATCCAAACATGTTTAATATCAGTCCATATATGACTAAGGTCATGGATAACCAGCCATTGAAAGTTAAGAAAGACTTCAAATCATGTAAGATAAATATCACTGCATAAGAGACCAATGAGGAATCAACTAGTGAGTTTGGGATTTGTATAGTCTTTGGATTATTCAGAGCTATGGTAAATGGTATGGATGGTGGTATTATATGTGTATCAACCTACATATATGCTTCTAAATCAGAATCCAAAGGATCACATATAAGCATATCAATAGACTCATGGGAATACACTGGTAATGAATCCTTTGTATGAAAGGAGGAAATAAGGAGATGTTCAAAATCTTCAAGAAGGCTCTAAGTATTGATGCCAAGAACAAAGGAGGATATGCTGAAGCACATGAGATCAAGTAAGGTAAGTGGTATGACACAAAGAAGGCTTGATGTGGCTAAGCAAACATCCTGGAAGTCACTGGGTTGCGCACCATCAATGAGAGAGGTATGCAAAAGGTGTGAAGAATCTGGCACATAGATCTTAGAATCTAAGATAGGAGATTTATAGAACAATGAATGGGTTATAGGATCATGATCAATATCAGTAGCAGCTCCATATGTTACTTCTTTTTCATCAATAGTATCACAAGAAGAAAAATCACCTTCAAGAGACACAGAAAAAGATGGCTCTTCAATATTTGCTTCCTCATTGAAGGAGGAAGCATTCGAATCAATGAGGGTAGCAGCAACATGAACTGTATGAGAAACTTCTTCATCATGATCAACTTCATCAGAGAATGTAGAGGCCAAGAAATCTTGAGAGAGAGAACAAGAGGAGATGCTAGGTTTGCTCCATGCTTCATCTTCAATTTCCTACAAACCAAAAGCTTTGTCCAAAATTTTCCAAAGCTCAAATGGAAATTCAGCAGAATCTATGAGATGATATATATTTGGATACATTCCCAAACACATAATTCCATAAGCTCTATCACAATTATTTAGCCAATCAATCTTCTCTTCATAAGACTCAGGTTCACTCAATGCACCAATGGAGACATCAAAGAGACATTGCCTCTTCAAGTATGCACTCATCTTTGGCTTCCAATCAACATAGTTGAAGGGAGATAATAGAGGAAATTTTGAATCCATATTGAATTTGTTGATATGCTCTAAGAGATACTCTCTGCAACCTGCAAAACAAACTAGGAGAAAATCTTGTAAGCTAGACAAGCTCTTCTTCAGAGAGGGATAGGAGACTGGAAGCGCTCCTCAACTCTGTAGAACTTGATCAACCTTGTAGCTCTGATACCATGTAGAAATAATAGATCAATGCCATGTGCAATGATTCTAAGAAGAAGCACCAGAAATAGATCTTGCTACTAAGAATTCTCACAAGCATACACAGGAAAAATAGAGAGAAGAAAAGAGACTGAATCACATGAATGAAGAGATGAATATTGGTGTGTATCCTTCCATTGAATAATGATGAATAATAGTGTACATAAATAGTACATCCCTCATAGGAAAATCTAATTGTATGGAAACAACTCATAAAGCTCAAAAGGCTTACTTACCGAAATATAGCAAAACCCCCATAGGTGGATAAAGCACTTACTAAATCTATCAAGGACCTCACGAGTTGGCAAAAGCATGAGTGAGTTGTCAAGGAGATGGAAATAACATGCTAATCCTAGAAAATGGAGAAAAACTAATGGAGGATGGGTTGGAAACAAAAGCTCTCAGTTTCCTAGTTGACTAGCTTTTATCTTATCCATAGAAAAGCAGGAAAAACAGAAAAAGCAGAATAAAGCAGAATCTGCTGTAAAGTCCTGTATACTAATTCTGGATGGTCAAAAGGTGGTCAAGATCAACCCAGAATTGGAAACAAATCATTCTTAGGATATAGATGGCATGTATTGACTTTAAGGTGCAAGTGGATGCCAACTAATTAAGCTAGTGGGTGAATAATTAATCAAATAATGATTAATTATTTTATCCTAAGTTGTGAGTGGGTTTAATACATTCCAACACATCCCTAAGGAGGAAAAAACCTGGAAGCAAATGGTATTCAGGATTTTTGTGGTATAGGGAATTTTCCCTTGAGGATTTTGTGTTATGTCTAGAAAATAAACCACCAAATTGTGTATGACATTACACAAAAAATGTTATTTCTAATAATCAAGTATATTTTCAATTATAAGATATAATTATGTCTCTACCAAAATACAATATGAATATTTAAGAAATAAAAATGTGCTTTACTTTTATTATACAATTATGTTAATTTGAAATGGGGTAAAAATTATGTTAAATTAATATAATAGCAAAACGAAAAGGTTAACATTGCATAAATTGAATTTATATTTTTCCATCAAAATCATCATTCAAATTTATTAATCAAAATTAATTTTATTTTTTTCCTTAAGGGTTCTTTTAAACTTTTTGAGGCAATGGCTAGTTATAAAGTTCAAATGCAAGCACTTAAATCTCTTTGATGTGCATAGAAGAATGGTCGGTTCGTATGTTCCAAGTAAGAATGGTTGTGCGCAAACACAAGTCTTTCTCAAAAAAATATTCTTATAAAATTACATTTTTATTTAATATATTTATAATATTTATCAATATATTTTATAAGAATTAAATTTTATAAAAATATTTTATATAAAATATTGTCTTCCTATGGTAGAAATTATAGAAAACATATTATGTTTATAATAAAAAAAAGGTTTAAATATAATTTATGAAAAGCATGTTTTACCATTAATAAAACTTAAAGTAATTTTATTGTATATTTAACATTTAATTTCATAATATTAATTTATCTAAAAAATGATCTATTTCAATCTATATTATTGTTTATATATATATATATATAATTTTTTCTAATATCTATAATTTAACATTTTTTTAATATATAATCTTTTTCTTTTTAATTTTTTTTATAATAAAATAGAATTATATAGAATTATTTTATTTTATTTTTAAATAGATCATCTATTATAAAATAGTTAAAATTCAAACAACATGAAAGTGTAAAAAACTACACATATGGGCCTTCCCTCATCTTTTTTTAGGTTAGGGAAATCGGTAACTCGTCGAGATTACCTGGGAGAGACCCAGGTTCAAAGCCGTCGGCTGCCAGGTTCAGGGCCTTCCCTCATCTTGCATCGCATATCCACTAGTGGTTAAGGAAGGGTTTCCTACACCTTGGATTCAAAACATCATTATTTCTATTTTCAAAAGTGGCGATAAAAATGACCCCTCTAATTATCGGTATATTATGATTAGTCCTCTCTTAGCTAAGTTATATGGTATTATGTTAGAAAAGAAGATCAATGGATGGCTAGAAATGAAGGTAAGTGCGCTAAAGCCCAAGCATGTTTTAGAAGGAATCATTCAACCATGGACCACCTCCTTACACTTAGTATCATTGCAGAGAAATGCTGTAAAAAAAAGTCTGACCTATTTTGTTGCTTTGTGGATTTTAGAAAAGCTTTTGATACAATGCCTAGAAATAACCTGTGGAATAGGCTAGAGGAGCTTAAGGTTCCTTTTGAGTTGAGAGTTACCACGATAAGGTTATATGAAAAAGGTAATTTCCAAGTTTAAGAATAATGAGGGGTGCACAACATATATAAATTGTAATATTGGAGTTAAACAAGGTTGCCCCCTCTCCCCTACCTTTTTTGGCATTTACATTGATAATCTAGAAAAGTGTTTAGAAGAAGCAGGTTGTGTTGGTACGATCTTAGCTGGGATAGTTATCATCCTCCTACTTTATGCTGATGATATTATTCTTATGACAAGGTGTCATTTTGATGTCGATAAGCAATTAAGAATTCTTAAAGATTTTTGCTCTAACATGGGTATGACTGTTAACACCGACAAGACAAAAATCATGATTTTAAAATCTAAGAAAGACAACTATGCAATTTTTTTTATGATAATAGAAATCTAGAGGAAGTGACTTCTTACAAGTATCTCGGAATTGATATTCATCACAAGCTCATTTGGAACTATAGCATTGAGAAAATGATTAATGGAGGGTGGAAACTTTATTTTGGTCTTGAAAATAACTGTAAATCATCCAATCTGTTCATGTGGGATAAAAAGAAGCTCCTCTTTGAAACTCTTGTCATCCCTGCTATCTTGTATGGTTGTGAAGTATGGGGGTGTAGCATTTCCAGAGAATCTTGAAGGAAGATTGAGCAAATCTAGAAGCAGTTTATAACTTATAACCTCAAAATTAAAAGCAATACACCTTATCCTATTCTCCTCATAGAAGTGGTTCTTTCCCCCATCGAGAGCATTGGTATGACTAGGCACCTGATGAACAACCATAAGATAAATAACATGGAAAACGAGAGACTTTCTAAAATTGCTTTAAACTCAAGTCAAAACCAACTACGCCTCAAGCGATGTTGGTGTAAAGATACTGTGGGTTGGTTAAACCATTGGGCCATTAATGAAAACAACATTTTGCATAACATTGACAGTGTCAAAAATGCTATTACTTCTAAGTTTAAAGATAAATTTTGGTGTGAGGAAAATTTAGCGATTAAGAAAAGATTAAGATACTATAAGGAGGTCATTAACCCTAACTTGGAGGATCAGAAGTATCTCTAGGTACTAACTAGCTCGCGGAAAAAAAATTAATATAGCTAAGATTATAATGAACTCTCATGAACTCCATAGCGAAACAACGTGTTGGTCTATTCCTAAAATTCCATTGGTAGAAAGGGTTTGTCATATGTGTGAGTCTATAAGCGTTGATGATGAAAATCACTTTCTCTTAGAGTGCCTTTCTTACACTCGTGTTAAATCTGTGTTTCATAGTATTTGCTACAATACAAACCTTTATAACCTCCTAACTTGCCAAAACTATAGGGAGCTTGGAAATATTCTTGGCGAGCATTTTGAGCACACGAACAAGACTTTAAAATAAACCAAGCATTTTCCTTCTTATGGGTTGATATAACAAAGTTGATCTTAGTTGGCGTTACTCATCATCACATTAAAAAAAATGAAATGAAACTACACAATATTGTAATAAACATATGTGTAAGAGGAAAGACATAATCTTTTTATTTTTTTGAATTTTTATGGTGTCTTATTAACTTCTTTAAATTCATCTTCAAGACTTTAATTTTAAGGTTTTTATATAAATCATTTTTTCTAAATGTTTACATAAACTAAATTTATTGGAATGTAATTTTTTTTTATAAAAAGAAAATTGTCTAATATTTTTTGACATAATACATACATTTGATTTTTCAAACATAAAAGATTTATAAATATAATAAAGATAAAATATCAAAAATTATTACTTATAAAATTACATTTTTATTTATATATAAACTTATAATATTTATCAATATATTTTACAAAATTAAATTTTATAAATATTTTTTCCCAGTAATAGAAAATGATAAAGAGCATATTATGTTTATAACAAAAAAATTGTTTAAATATAATTTATTAAAAGCAGAATTAAAAATTAATAAAATTTTAAAATAATTTATTTTATATTTAAAATTTAATTTCATAATATTAATTTACCTACAAAATAGATCTATTTCAAACTATATTATTGTTTAATAATAATTATAATTTTTTTTTAATATATATTCTATTTTTTCAATATCTATAATTTAACATTTTTATTAATATATAATTATTCTTTTTATTTTAATTTTATTATGTTTACAATGAAATGAAATTATACAATATTATTTTATTTTATTTTTAAATAAATTATTTATTATGAAATGGTTAAAGTTCAAACAATAAGAAAGTGTAAAGATTTACACATAAGTGGATAGTTTTTATATTAAAAAAATATTGAAACAAAACTACACTTGTAATAAATCGTGTGTAAAAGGAAAGACATATAACTCCAAATTCAATTTATTATTATTATTATTATAAAAGTGTAAAAAGTTACCTATAAGTGAATAGTTTTTATATTGGAAAAAGTTGAAGTGGAATTGGATAATATTTTAATAAAAGAACTTGTGTGTGAGATTCCATTAATAACTCCCACTTAGAATGAAGCCACTAATAAACTTTGGAACGAGGATGGATCATAACAACCATATATTTGAAGCATGTTACATTATTGCAAATAAAGGTAGGGCATAAGGTGTTCCATGAAGAAACTTGTATTAGTTGACATAAGGGTAGGTAAATTGCACCAATGTAATTGAAGGAACTCGTAGCTAACTCCATGAAGGCCCTTGTAGCCATTTGGTTGGATTGCTTGGGATGGTCAAGAATAGATATGGGTCAATTAAGTGTTTGAATATGGCGCACCACCAAATGAATTGACATTTTAAGAGTCTCATAGGAATTAGAATAGTCATTACACAACTTATAAGTTTCCCTTGGGTAGCTAAGAAAGATGTGGTTGTTGGTGGACTCATAACTAAAGAAATAACATTATTATCAAGAATTCAGATGTTATTATTAAAACTTCTATTATCCTTTGATAATATCTTAATGACGTTGATAATAATTGAAGATAGAACCAAAGAGAAGGGAGCTATCTCAAAGTCTCGTAGTCATTTCTCACTTTCTATGAACATTGCAAGATGGGATAGAGGAAGGGCGATCCTACTTTAATAGTGTTCTTCAAGGCATTGATAATAGTTGTTAATAATAGTTAAAGACATATACAGAGAGGTTGGAGATAACTTGGTTTTGTAGCCAATTCTCACTTTGTATGAACATTGCAAGATGGGATAGAGGAAACATGATCCTACTTTAATATTGTTCTTCAAGAGGTTAGTGATAGTTGAAGATAGAGCCAAAGAGGATGGAGCTATCTCAAAGTTTGGTAGCCAATTCTCACTTTGTATGAACATTGCAAGATGGGATGGAAGAAAAAAATGGTGATGGATTGTGGACTTGTAAGCAAATTGTTATGTACTCCTTCCAACATTTGTAATTTTGTCATTTAAAAAAAACACAATTAACACTATTCCATTGCTAATGCTTTGTAAAACAAATTTCTTTAATACAAATCATGTAAAATTGCCATTACATTGTTAATACTTCGTAAAAATAAATTCCTTAATACAAATCATATATAAATGCTTGTAATTAAATGTGACAAACAACTTTAAATTTCTATTATTTTGTTTGTCACAGTAAATAACATAAACACATTTACACATTTACAGATTTCATTAAACAATAATAAAATTTAAACTAAATTATGTTCTAATAATCTCATGAACTAAACTCCCAATTTTACAATCTGCACATGGAAATGGGGCACCAAAGTGATTCCTCTTTGGCAAATAAGGGGGTTTAGTTTTTTTAGGGTAAGCCTTTATCTATAGCCCTTACAATGGAGATAGTTGTAGATGCTAAGAGCTGAGGATTCTTATCACAAGTAGAATGGTGGTTGGTGACTCCAGTTTATGTCGCAAATATACATGCAAAAGCTATAAGCTAACGAGAGTGGGATTCTCCACCTTGAATTTATCTTTAGTAGGGTTTGGAAATTCCAATACCAGGAATAGACGAAAGCATAAAACATATTCTTTCTCAGTTTCCATCTAGTACCGCTTGGAGTGGATGGTCGTTCAGTCGGACAACATCATCTAATAGAGAAGTATAATCAACCCCATAACTAAAGCTTGGTCGTAGCCAGGCCACACTGATAGATTGAACACTTCTCCTCTCAACTTTATAGCTGATCTCACCGCCTTTGGCTTCCCCTGTAAAATCCCAAATATTTTTAGAACATGGCATGATTACAGTCAAATAAATTACTCTGAATATACTTAAACAATGTAAAAAATATATCCGAAAACATATGAACCTCTGCAACGTCTTCGTTAAAGCTGTCGAGAAGGGTGAAGGAAAGTTTGGCATAAGATCCCTCAACACCTCTGCTATACTCTTTGAAAAGATCATAAGAGTTTGCGTTCTTCACAGGACAAACAATGGTTTTTAAGGCATCCCGAAATTCTCCTAAGAAGCCTTGCCATTCATTCTGGAGACTCAGCCTCTGTTTCAAATACAATAATACAATTCACTGCATTTTCAAAATTTGCAGAGATTTTATTCTTCTGAAGAGAAAACGATGGATGTCTTTTTTCCACTCTAAACACGAGATTCCCACTCGAATCGAACACACTATAGTCATTGCAGGTGAAAACAAGAGATTTTGTCCACACTATTGACGTTGTAGTAGACACCTTGGAGAGCATATCATCGATTAGAGCAGGCCTGACGAACTCTTGCTCATGTCGCAATCACTTTTGCTGAGAATATGACGCAATGAGGATCCAAGAGAGGCAGGTCAGGCGAGGTGACCTTTAAGTCGATTAACCGATCCATCGACGGGCCATGAATGAATAGTTGCAGACACCCTAGATGGGGAACTCAAAACGCGTGGGAATTTTGAAATTTGAACTAGGGATGGTTGGTGGGTATTAACAAGAATCAGTGCAATGAATTGGATGAGGCAATGGCAGTCACATCGACGTAATGGGATGGGGAGCTGAAGGTGTTTGATGTAGCGAAGGAGAGAAACGGAGGATATTTGTTTTCCCCGAACTGTGTGGGCCAGAATACCACAAAGCGAATCTGCATTCGAGATAAGCTCGATGGTTTTATCGTGCATATATAATCAAAAGGCCTCTGCATATGGACACAAAAAGCGAGCTATGAACACGCTCTTAACCTGCTTTTGTGTAATGATGAGGGCTTTCAAAAAAATGTTGTCCAACCTAGGTTGGCCAGGCGCTCTCACTGACAAAATTATGATGTGAATCACATGTCAATTTTCCAATTTGCTGTAACACCTTTTCAGATATGATATGAGGCTGGTAAAAATATGATATATCAGAAACATTAGCATATGGAACAACAAATACAAAGGCTTCATTGACTCCATGAGGATAAAGGGCTAGATTAGGAAAACTATGAGCAACTTGGGAACTAATAGGTGTAACAATCCTAATGATGGATGGACATGAGATCTGAACCATAATTGTTTAGAACATATCCAAACATGTGTAATATCAGTCCAAATATGACTAAGATCATGGATAACCAGCCAATGAAAGATAAGAAAGACTTCAAACCAAGTAAGATAAGTAACATTGCATAAGAGACCAATGAAGAATCAACTAGTGAAATTGGGAATTGTATAGTCTTAGAATTATTCATAGGTATGGTAGATGGTATGGATGGTGGTATTATATGTGTCATGAAATGCATAGCAGCCTGCAAACAATATTCTAAATCAAATATATAAGCTTGTGAGGAAGAGCCGCTCAAAGACAAGTCAATATCTAGTGAAAAATCATAATTTTTGGGAGATGAATCTAGTAGACTGAGAGGAGTATTATCAAAGAAAGGATCTGATATTTCTGATTCTGATATATCAGAGACATGAGAAAATGATAGAGCTCTGGCACTCAAAGCATAAGTTATATCACCTTGGAAGTGCGCACTATGACATTGTTCTGAGGAATCAACTGGCTTTTCTAGTTCATCTAGAAAATCGATCTTGTGATTCTCAAGAAGCCGAGACATGATTTCCATCTTCTTCTTGAAACACTTCTTCTCTGAATGAAAACCCTTGCTGCAATAAGAACACTTGGATGTGCTCCCTTTCTTCTTACTCTTCTTTATTGAATCTTCATCAGTAGGCTTCAAACTATCATCTTCAATTTCTGACTTTGGCTTCTTCATAATGTGCTTCTCTTTTGATTTGACATTCTTGTTTTCTTGAACCAAGAGAGTATGATCCTTGCCCTTGGAAGAATTAAGGACACCCATATGGATCAATTTTTTTTTCTCCTTTGTTATTGAATCAATAAAAGAATTTAAAGAAGGCATTTTCCACTTAGGAACAACAAGCCTAGTAGCATGAAAAGTAGACACAAAAACTGAGTGATCAAGACCCAATAAAGAAGGGAAAGGATTAATTGATCATCTTCTTTCTTAATCCCACATTGCTTGAGAATTAAAACAAGTGACTTGAACTTGGTGAAGAAACCCTCAAGAGATTCGAAATTGCTTGGACTCACTATGAATAACTCAATCTCCAATTGATGCACTCTCAGCTCATCTTGAACTCCAAAGAGAGACTCCAATTGAGTCCATATTTGGTTTGGAGTGGTCAAACCATCTAGATGAAAGAGTAGATCAGGAGAAATAGAGAGGTCCAAAGAGAGACTCCAATTGAGTCCATATTTGGTTTGGAGTGGTCAAACCATCTAGATGAAAGAGTAGATCAGGAGAAATAGAGAGGCAAAGTAATCCATAGGCCTCATCTAACCTATTATGCCACTTAGCTTTCTCAATCACCGCATTGGGCTCATTCTCCAAAGCTAGAGTAACTCTGTATAATCCCCTACTGTGCAATAGAATGGAAATTTCGGCTTTCCATTCGTGGTAGTTGAAGGGAGTAAGAATTATTGATGAAGGAGAATCCATATTGCTGAATTGATGTTCTAAAGAAGAAACTCTCTGCAACCTGCAAAACAAACTAGGAGAAAATCTTGTGAGCTAGACAAATTCTTCTTCAGAGAGGGATAGGAGACTGGATGCGCTCCTCAACTTTCTAAAAATTGATCAACATTGATGCTATGATACCATTTAGAAATAATAGATCAATGCTACTATCAATGATGCTAAGAAGAAGTACAGGAAATAGATCTTGCTACTAAGAATTCTCATAAGCATACACATGAAAACTAGAGAGAAGAAAAGAGACTGAATCACATGAATGAAGAGATGAATATTGGTGTGTATCCTTTCATTGAATAATGATGAATAATAATGTACATAAATAGTACATCCCTCATAGGAAAATCAATTTGTATGGAGACAACTCATAAAGCTAAAATAAGGTTGACTTACCAAAATATCAAAAACCCCCATAGGTGGCTAAAGCACTTCCCAAATCTATCAAGGTCCTCACGAATTAGAAAAAACATGAGTGAGTTGTCAAGGGAGATGGAAGACATGCTAATCCTAGAAAATGGAGAGAAAGTCATGAAGGATGGGTTGGCAACAAAGGGACCCAGTTTCCTAGTTGACTAACTTTACCTTATCCACATAAAAGCTGGAAAAGCTGAATAACGCAGAATCTGTTGTAAAGTGTTGTATACTAATTCTGGATGGCCAAAAGGTGGTCAAGATCAACCCAAGATAAGAAATAAAGCATTCCTGGGATATAGATGGCATGTATTGACTTTAAGGTGCAAGTGGATGCCAACTAATTAAGCTAGTAGATGAATAATTAATCAAATAATGATTAATTATTTTATCCTAAGTTATGAGTGGGTTTAATATATTCCAACAGTAGCAATAGGTTTGATTGACATTTTCCTTAGTTACATTTCTCAATGTGTTGTTGAATTGTATGATAATGAAGGGTTGGGATATTTTCTTTGCTTTTCACTTTCTACCTGTTTATGAAGGTCATTAACACTAGATCCCTAGCATGGTCAGTTGCATCGGCTTTAGCTTATTTTTATTTGGTATTTGCGTGTTCCATCATCAATTTCAATCTGATCTATTCTATGGTGCTTTTAATAACTGGGAGGTATTCATTCATCATATACAATTTTATGTAAATCTTGGGAATGTTGCTTGTAATGCAAATTTAATTTTCCAGTTTTTAGCATGCGTAGTCTCATGGGTTCATGGATACCACAGGGGTCATATTCTTGTTGCAAGTAAGTCCAATTGATTAAAAAAAATATAGGAACCATATTTTAAAAAGTATTGAATCTTTTGGAAATTTTTTATGGGGACACTATTCTTATTTAGACTCTGTAGTGAGTGTAAAAGTAAGATTGACTGCAACAATTTCCAGAACGAGATTTATTGGCCTTCTCAACAAGGATTTTGATATTGAGAACCTTAGACCAAATGCACTCATTTTGAATAGAATTAAATTTTGAGACTGAAAACAAAGATTCACAGACAAAGATTCATTGGCCTTCTCGACAAGCTCTCAAATAACATATATGCTATGATCCACAAACTCTCAAATAACATATATGTTGTGGCCCAAAGACTCAAATATTCACGTTTAGCATAATGGAGTGTTCTTCCAAACAAGTTTACTGCATATTTCAGATGAAAATTTTGTTTAGCAATTTGTGATGAGCATATTTGTTCTTCTCCAAACTAGTATTATTACTCTACGAAGAAAAAAAATACTAACAATTACACAAGAAAAGAAAACAATAAGAGGGATCAAGGGCCAGGAAGAGAGAGCACGGAGCGAGAACATAATATAAGTAATCACAACACTACCATTATATTTTTTTATCCTTTATGTTCTACAACTCAATTAATACTAATAAAATGGGCATCGTGAATATCTCCGAGCAAGTGGTTACTAACTATTCGGATAATAGATATAATGAGTCTATCTCTATCACTATGATAATAGATATAATGAGTCTATCTATATCAAAAATTAGGTCATCCAACCATCTTAAATATGTGTTGAAATTCTTATTTATCATCCATCCTCAACAACTAGTGTGTTGAATTTCTTATTTATCATCCATCATCCATCCTCAACAAGTAGTATGGCAGAAAGCTCAAGTGAAAGGAAAAAACTAAAAGAAGTGAAATTCTTGGATTTTATGAAAATGAATCAGGCCTTATCCAAATGCATGTTAATCAACCTTAATAGGTGATGAAATTCCAATTAATCATCCATCTTTAGCAACTAATACTGCGAGAAGTTTTCAAAAAACTTAAAGAAAAAGAAACTATTCACATTATCATCAAGGTCCCCAAATGGTGGTTGACTAGAGAAAGAATGCTCACACGAATTTCATGTAATGTCGGATATTGACCTCTTGAATTGGGGTTCAACCGTATCCTAAAAAATATCATTGGTTTCATAATCTTCTTGCCCATGATTGTACTCATTGTGATAATGTTTATTGGATTGATTTACACGACACTCATCAATTTCTTACCAAGAAATTTGATCCCCTAAACATTCTTCTCCACTTTCAGAGCCAAAACTTTCTTTTCGAGTGAGATGAACTTTTTCAAAGCTCAACCTAGCGCTAAAAACAACATTCCTCCATTTTTGTCCTCCAACTTTTATATTTTTTACAACAATATAAAATTGTAATAAATAAATTTTGATTTATATGTACTTTACAAAATAATAAAAAATGCTGAAAATTATAGTCTTATAGTATGTGCTGGCCTAGTGTAGGGATTATTAAACGCCTAAAAAGACCTCAAAACTTAATTTTTTTCTTTAAAATTTTCTAAAAATAAAAAATAAACTATAGATAGACGTCTCCAAAGCTCTCCACCTCTTTGAAAAAAGTCAAATACTTGCTCGAAAAACTTGAGCAAAAAGCACTCTGTATTGCAACATTAAAATGTTATAATAAATGCTTTCTTGTCAAATAAATTTCAAGTTGCTTAAAATCCAATAGTTAACAAAAACATCTTCACCAGCTTTCAACGTTGTAGTGACGAATGCTGATTACCAACATAAAATACCCTAATAAAAACCCATAAAAAGACCATCAACACAAATTCATAATAAATAAAACCCACCATAAAAACACCATCAACACAAATTCATAGTAAACAAGGGAGGCTGCAAAGCAGCAAGTCCCTGCCAAGTTGTCAGAAAGGTGAGCTTAAAACGTTAATAGTCAAAATACTGTGGACCAGTACTGGGAACATATAGATTCAAAGTTT
>LPNX010935458.1:154591-168916 GCA_001517045.1 Pseudotsuga menziesii | reverse complement strand
GATGTAATTGGTAGGGAAAAGGTGAAGTGCGGTACAATTTGGCCATGGCAATGAGTAGATTGCAGTCGTAGAAGAAGAGAATATCAATTTGAAAGGTAAGGAAGATGTACATATCTGAAAGGAGAAAAAATTATATTTTCATTCATTTAAAACATTATCGTGTTCATCCTGTGCTTCACTGGTCTCCATGAGAGATTTATTATCCCTTAATCTTTGAAAACAGATTCTGAATGTTAGAAGGATTTCAAAATAAAATCCATAAATAATATCATGAATTTGATCAATATTGGATATGGGAACTAAATTTTGTAGATCCGTATGAAGTTGAAGGTGGAGTGCTGCCAAATCTCGATGTTATTTCCGCTCAGATGCAAGATCCTTATTCAACGCATGGATTTGTTGATTCAATTTATCAATTTCTGTTTCACAATCCTTGATATGATATTGTAATTGGGATTTAGTCTCTTTGGTGTCCTCTAATAGTTGTATTTCCTTAAAAGTATTGCTGATAGAAGAACCGAATCTCTTCATACTTTTGAGAAAATCGACATGACAACTGCTTAGATTACTTTGGGATACACAAGGAGTGAAGGGTTCCAGTCGAATAAGCAATTTATCAAGTGAAAGAAGCACTAATAGCGGGGACGGTTTACTTTGATCCAATTTCCCGAGCAAAAGACATGGTCTAACTTGAGGGTCGACAGATGTTGACTCTTACTAGAAATAATAATGTTAATAGAAAGGTGAGACATAGCCGGAGCAGCACAAAAAGACAGCTTAATGGTTTAATATAACACACAAAACCCTGCTGAAACCATCTGGAGCTGGATTTAAGGCTAATATGACAAGTGGGCATTGCCATGCATTGTGACGTGCAAGCAACTGCTATGAAGCAAACACTGCAACGCAACCCAATTTAGACGTTCTCTCTACAACAAGCAGAAGAGGTTGTCGGTTGATTGAGGGGGTGTAGCATATTGTTGCATGTGAGGGGGAGCGTTAACCAATTTATCTAGTCGATGAAAAAGCAATTGCATTTTATATAAATAAAATGCAGACGCGTAAACAGTTGGAGTTGATCCAGTATGGCTGAAGATTGTCCTCTGAAAATAATGGGTAAAAGTTCCCCCTGATAATCTGCTCTCTTCTTATACTTTATTATTCACTATATGACTATAAGGGATTCGAGGGCCCCAACTTGCTAGAGGCCGAGGTATGGAGGGAGGTTTCCCTTTATCGCTTCTCCATCTATGGCACTGTGCACATATCAGATACATTTCTAAAATCTATGTCGTTGTTTTTTCTGCAAGTACATTAACTAAATGATTCATAATGCGGCATGGGTGGCTTTGTTAGATGGTAAGGCATGGGTGTTTCATACATCTACAAAAGATCGAATGCTACCGGAGACATGCTTTGCCCTTTGTGGACCGTATTGATCGTATTCACCTCCAAATCCTGTTCCAAAAGGATAAAAGCCACAACAGTAGATTTAGATGGAGTAGTTTGCCTTGCAAAAGCAAAAGCAGTTGTTGAGCCAATTCCATAACAACTATCAGCAGAAGAGGGAGATATAACATAAGCGTAATCGTAGACTTAATTCCCATGCTCTTGCTTTGGAAATTTTCTTGTAGTTAAGAAGTGCATGTCGTTGCTTCTATCACAGAGGCATACAAGGGGGATTTGGCTAAACAGAAAAATCCCCATCAACAATGAGGTGGTGAATGCAATCATGGGGTTACTGAGGCACATAGTAAAGGTACCACCACCCAAAGATTCACAGGGGTCAATGAAAGAGGAGTTCGTGGAAGAATAAATGGACCTGACCCAGAAGTATGACAGCATGCTAGTTTCTATGGTGGCGCTATTGCTGTCAAAGTATACGAACAAAGGTATACACAAGCCATCTTATCCAATGTAAGAACTTATACCAAGGCATCAGGAACAAGTGAAATCACTTTGATCAATGAATACACAGTAGTAAAGTTTGTAGTTCCAAGCCAAGAAGCTACCACTTCCTGGACTTTAATAAAGATTAATAAAGTAGTAATGGACTTTTGATTTAGCTCAATCTAGAGAAAACAACACATGTTTATTCACAGCTACATAGGTATTGAATCCATATATCAAAATGAATAAATAACATGACATTCATCAATATCTATCGCACTTGCCGTCGTTTCAATTAGCTTGCACACATATCAAAGAAACTTACTTCAGATTTAGCTTAAGTTTCTCTTGACATAGTATGATCAACTTATCCAATCAATATCTATTGCATTCTTTTCCAAGCGAACCACCCACTTTGTTCTCTTATTTGAGAACATTTCGAGCCAGAGTTCGAGCCAGAGTGCCATTATCGGTAAAAAAAACTTAGGTTAATGTCAAGATTTATATTTTTGAAACGAAATAATGTTATCTTACTCGATCAACACATTTAATGTGTTTATTTTTGTATGTACGATCTTCAATTGTCCTCCTGGTATCACCTCATCTGCAATGTGATCTTCAATTGTCTTTCTGGTACCACCTCATCTGCAATGTGCACTTTCCTTTGTAATCTTCTGATCCTTGGTAGCACCACATCTGCAACGTGCCCTTCTAAGGCAGTTTGTTAGACTGCCTGTTCAATAGAAACTTCTTTAGTATTACCAATAGACATTGGGATACATGTTCAACAGAAACTTCTTTCGTATTACTAATAGACAGGGGGATCATCTACAATATGGATGATATTTAAGACATCCATCGCCTTCTTGGATGAGCCCATTATCTTCTTAGGCTTGCTACGTGGGAACTTCCAACAGATCTTTTCCTAGTCCATTTAGATTGGCTTATCATCTGGTGCAGAAACAATATTGGAGATTGGATCCTGCAAAGTCTTGTATAAGGTGGGAAGCTGGACCTTTGCCATCAAACTGGTGCTTGGCCCATTACCAGGAAGAAAGCATGCAGAAGCAGCGAAGATCAAGCTCAGAGATATCTTTTTTGTATTGTGTAATAATGGGGAATGCAGAGAACAAAACTGTAGTAAGACCTTTTGAATGGATGAACAAAAATGTTTTTTTCATAGCCACATATGATCTCTGGAAATACAGCTAAAGAATAATCATGTCTTGCTAAGAATTTTTTTTATGAGACCTGAGCGCATCATCTAGTCACCTCTGTTTGTCAATATATTATTTTCAAATGCTAAAAATATCAAAGGAATTTCTAATAAAAGTCAATAAATAAGATCGATCAGTCTAAAGAGTAGATCGACTCATAATCTAACTAACAAGTTTGAGCAAGATCGATTCATAATCTTACAGACACATTTTCTTTTTTAAGGTTAGGAGGATGTCTATGTAGCTGTAGCCAGAAGGAAACAAGCATAGTCACATGACATCTGTTTAAAAGATTATAACCCCACTAAGCAGTAGTTAGAATAGCGGCACAAGGTTTAGCTTTGCAATCCTTTCTCATTGTTTGTTTCACGAGGTGAGAAGAGAAACTATGTATATGACATGTTGTTTCTCCACGGTACACTTAAAAAGTGTTTGTTTTCCACTCCATTTTTATCCATTAAATATTCAAACCTATACACACAAACATGAAGTGTTAAAATATTTTAATTTCATATTCCTTTTACGTTTTTTTTTTTTAATTTATTTATTTTTATTATTCCTCTTCATATTTTTGTTTTTCAATTTCTATCTTCAATTGTTTCTTGTCTTCCATTCATTAAAACTTTCGTATCTCCTTTGATTTCTTCATTATAAAATTTGTCAAATATTTTCCTTATTCTTCATAGTTGTTAAATAAACCATTGTCTTCATATTTTCCTTATTTTCCTTTGTCTTTGTTTTTTTAGGAAGTAGCGGTCCATATCAACATATCTCCATAGGGCTATCTGATCTATAAACCATTCCTTCGCTTATTTGCTAGTTTCTAATGTGTATATCTAAGAGCTCAACCCATGGATACCAACAACCATAATACTCTTCATGTTGAATACCAAGCTAGCAATCCCATAATACTATTCACGTTGAATACCAAGCTCACCTTTCGACTGATAGCTTACTCTCACACTAAACCAACTTTCTGTTACTCTTTGGCAAGGGCTTGATGCTTAGCAACTCTCCTTGTCTCTTTATGAAACCAAACTTTCTGTTACTCTTTGGCAAGGGCTTGATGCTTAGCAACTTTCTGTTACTCTTTGGCAAGGGTTCTTAAAGCTTGCATTGAAAACATCATTGCACATACGTTGCTCATATTTCTAGAATTTTAAGGCTTCAGCATATCTTCAAATGATATCAGTATGAGAAATGCCAAACAAAATAATAATTGTTTTTTTTTATTTTGTTACACGATTTGGGAATGGAAAGCTTGAATAACGACTAGTCTTTCCTCGCCATTAATTCACTTGGACTTAGATTGAAGGACACATATTCATTGATTGTTTTAGCCAAGAAAATGGCAGGCGGTATATATATTTTTAAACATGTAGTTAAAATGGAAGGTAAAAATTGAATTTCTAACCACTCATTGGAAATCTTATCATCCCCTCAACGCACTCCTTCCAATGAATTGATTTTCCAAGGTCCAATAAATGAGGACCAATAATTGTTAACTGCCTTCAATCCCACGTGATCAAGTTCTTATAATATTGGAAGAAGTGCAAGAAAGTTCTTATGCAATTTCTTAATTTATGAGAAAATATGGTCTTAAATGGTCTAACATAAAAGCTTGTTTGCCATTATCTAGTGCATCCCAAAATTTATTTGAGAGTCTAAAGTAAGTTATGATTTACTTTAAAGCAAATTTATGGATTTTACTTAATTTACATCGACAAAAGATACCCAAGTGTGAGGAGAGAAGAGCTCAAATAACTTGTTACCCAGAATTATCGTCAACCGAATCTTCTAGCAGTAATAATCACTTAGCATAAGAAGAAGTTTGCAAGATTTTTTTGCTATGAAATGAAAGACCTTTTCTTGGTTTGATTCTTTACATTTTTTTCACTCCTCAACTTGAAGCGACTAGGATTGAATGGGAATGACAAGACGCATCCATGTTTTGGAAATGTAAAGAAATCAATAGATACAATCACCAAGAAGAGATAAATATAAAAGACAAGTTCAATGGTCCACACGGTGATATGATAGTTGATGAGACGATTTAATATCAGTGATGAAGTGCCTTCTAATGTGACACATGGAAGCCATACAATATTTCATATTTGATGCAAGGTCATTTAAGGGCTAAGAAATTAGAATGATGCGCCATCTTTCCATGGATGTTTTTCATTTCCTGCAATCTATCTAGTATGCTTCAACACGTGGTGGGATTGGAATAGGATTTGGTGCGAAAATAAATGGAAAATTAAACCACATTTATCTCCCCTTATATAAATGGCATTTGAGCTCTCGGCGACTAGCTTTGTCTCTTCCTATATGGTTCACATTTAAAAATCTATCACCTTTTTCCATCTTCAATTTTCACCAGAGGATACTTGCTTGCTTCAGAGTGAATTTGATTGAGCCTAACGTCGCCCGTAGATTAGCCTACGTGTATGACTTCACCCAACAGGAAAACAATCTTTGTACTGGTTGTTGTTGGACTATCTAATGATTGCATACTGCTTTAAACACTCTTGAGCCATTCACTAAACATGTCCTGAGGGAAATATTTGATTGTGATTTCTTTCAAGCTTAGGAAAAGCATTGGTAGTTCCACATGGGCACTTTGATGCTTAAATTAGATGGAGTTTCTTATAATTATAGAGCTTTATTTATGGCACACCAAAATGCCATTGGTTTGCACATGGAAAAACCGAACAAAGTTAGGGGCCTGGTCATAACTCCAGCTTATTAGGTTCTACTTTATGTATGGGATATGCTGTACATGATTCATTATATAGAACTTACTGCACCGGATAAGGACATGAAATTGATAGAAGGAGGCTCTTTTTTTCATTATTCCTTACAGACAAACCTTTTGTTAAATGAGGATTGCATTCTTAGGGAAATTATAAATGCTTAATACTTAATATGTCTTCCTTCACATAATTGTTCATATTTGTTATGTAATGTCTCTTCGTTGGTGGTTCATTGATCAATTTCCTATCCCATTGAGTTCCTTTGGGTTTGGGAAAATTTCATAATGTGCTTTGGGATTAATTTTTGGACTAAGCATTGTTCAGTTAATTAAATTAATAACATTGGAGTTTCACGTATTATATAATTAATGAATTTTAATTACTAATTAGTATTTGGATGAGTTTTAATTACCCATGAGTTGGCATAAGGAGATAAGGATGGCTCTATGAGTTGTCAACCAAAAAGGAAACTTGAAGAAAACTAGCATAAAGCAAGAAAGTAACATTAAAGGAGAAAAGATGGAAAGCAACCAAAAGCAGAAAAAAACATGAAAAGCAACACAAAGAAGTTTCTTAATTTGTGCACTCAAGAAGGAATAGTAAAAGCAAAAATCAGTTAAAAGGATTTAGGAAAAGCTACAAAGAATAATTTTAACTAGTGATGGTGAATTCATGAAGTCAAGTGGGCCAAATGGAAAGCTACTTGCCAAAGAAACATCAAACTCATCTCTAATTGGAATTCCTAGAAAGTAGGACTTAGAAGAAGGAAACAACAAGCAATGTAACTTGTCCAAGAAGAAATAAAAGAAAGGTTGATTGTGCCACTCACCTATTTCGGCTAATTATTGTAACGTCCCCAACCCTCCAACCGGCAAAGAGGACGTGACCGTAATACTATCTACCTGGACAACTAGCCCCATGAACAAAAAATGAAATGCATTGAATTAATAACATGCACAGATGCATAAATGTTTAACACACAACAGAAGCAAATTCATTCCATTCATTCACATGTTCATTGTAATTCATTATCAAATATAAATGTAGAGATTTAAACAGAAGAATACTTATCTTATGAAGAAGATCGTCCCGCAACCAACTATGTCATTGCAACGTTCCACCAAACCATAGGCCAGTGTGCTCCTCAATCTCTCAGCAACACCACCACCCCCGAGCTGGGCATGATTTCCACAAGGAATAAGGAACACTAGCAGGCTCACACATAGCCAAGGATACCATAAGATCCAACCAAGCCAACATAGTTGGGTTTATCAGGCTGCAAATGAGGTGGATAGGCTAACTGCAAAGCTAGTGAGCTCCTCAACAGAGCTATGGACACCTGTACCAAATCTAGCCTGGATTCTAAACATCTACCCACCCAACACAAGGAAGCATCCCTTTCTCTGCTACACAGTCCCTCGGGCTATGCCTTCCCTTCTAGTGCTATTCAGGGTCTGCAAGGAAGAAAACTAGCCCCCTAGATTTGTCTGTAAGGTTCCTTCACACACTAGGTTTATCAAGCTGGTCAAGCCCCATTTCCACTCCCAATTCAACACAGACCAAAGCACAAATGCATACACAACAATTACACAATTTTTGCGTTGAGGAAAACAGTTTGACAACAAAATGAATTGCTAAGGTGGGTGAAAACAACCCCCTAACAACAATTCGTTTCCCTGGGACGTTTTGGCCCTAACATGGCCAAAAGACGAATTCAATACATAATAATTACAGTGCTGGGCATGGACAAAAATGTCCTGGAAGCTAAAATCAGAAATGGTAAGTGGGTAAAACAGCCCCAGGATCCAAAATCGATTTTTAGCTTGGTAAACGATGGAGAAATGCAACAAAAATCGTGGGTAAGGAAACCCAACCATAGACCATTACAAAAATGAAATTCTCATCCCGAGGAAAAGGAAGAAATGATTTCCCACATGAGGTAAAACACACACAATAAACCCAAAAACGTGAATGCCACACACAGGAAACTTCCAGGTGTTTGAGAGAGCCCCAACGTGGATGGCTGATGATGAGGAAAACGCCCAGGAGCTCCAAAATCGTGAATGAGAATCAAAGCAAGAAAAATCGTGAATGTAAGACAACTCCCAAGCTTCCCCGCGTGAGGAAAAATGAAGAACGTGGATGTATGGCCAAATGGGCATGCATTTTGGGTGTTTTCTTGCCCCAAAAGTAAAAAACGTTTTTCCCCAAATTCGNCATCCCCATGCAATAACTACTTCAACCAATTTCTGGCAGAATTAAATGATTGGGTGAATGAGACAAGAAAGGTAGTTGACTGTTTGATGGGTTCTCCCATTAACATTTGGCTTTTCCCCATTGGCCTCAAAGGTTAAATACACCCCCCCCCTTTATCCTTAGGAAATCATGCCCCCATCTCATTATTTGTTGCATTGACATAGCTGGTTGTGAGTTTTTAATTAAACTACATATTTACATGAGGATTTAAAATTATAATGCATCGACTAGCAAAAAATACCATCAACAACGACTCTAATCGCCAAAACATAAACGCTAAATCGATGGTGGGGCTTTTGCCTTTAGATCCACACCACGATTAATTACAATATATACATCATATAGGTTTAATGCAAACGGGGTCAAAACCAGGGTGTTATAATTATTTTTTGGTGTTGATAGCTCTCGAGCTCTCAATTCGACTTAGGAGATGTGCCCCTAGTTACAGATGGGAGATGTGCCCCTGGTGCTTCAACTAGGAAAATATTCAGTTAGATGTTTGGATGATGGAATCCAACCATTTTCAATAATTTATTGTAGGTCCCGAAGATAAATCAAATCTGATTCAATAACAAGAGAAAGCACTATGAAGTCAACGGTTTGAATCCCTGAAGTTTTCCAGTTATTCTCTATGATTATTGTTTGTACTGAATTATCAAAAGTATGAGCCTCTTTTGAAAGGAATTTTGGCTACTACTTGATGTAATCTATGTCATATTGTACTCGTGATAATATTCCAGAACTTTTATAATGTTCAAGTCTGGCTTTCAAGTGATCTTCCATTACCTATTCTAGTTTTGCATTAATTATAACTAGTTTTCAGTGTTTTTTTTCAGTATTTCATCTTCTGCTCAACGTATTTATGTCATATCTTTTTCTGATGTTAATTTTTATGTCATAATAGACCCCTACAATGTTTGATTTTGATAATTGGTGTACCTCACATACTGTTTGGAAAATCCTGAACTCGAAATAGTTGAGCAGTCCCAAATAGCACCATTGTTTTTTAACCTCCAAACTCTATCAAATTGTCTCTCAACATTTTATTCGAGTTGTATCTAAATAGGGATAGTAAAAATATCTCACCACGGGTTTGATTACTTCCAGTGGGCACCAGAATCTTTGGGTTTCCACAGAAGTCCTTAGGATTCGAATGTGCATTGATAGCCTTGGTTCATCCAAGGAAACATTCATAGGCATGAAGCACCCATAAATTTTCCATTTTCAAAGTATTGGCCTTATTGTCATATAATTATCATCCTTACATGTCTTAGCTTAAATTTTGGAAAATTTGGGAGCGTCTAGTGTTGTTTGCTATTTCCTCCAGAAGTATAGTCGAACTAGCTAGTCAAGTTTTGTTTTTTTGCAATTAGTGTGCCAAATCCTCCCTTTAGTACATTATAGTGGTATTAGAGCATGGTACTCTGTACGCGTGGACCATATTTTTTTAAGAATCCAAAATATACTTCTTCCAAATATCATAAATCTAGCAGTTGAAGAAGGATGGAAGATATGTGTGTACCAAATGATAGATGAGAAAGATTCTTGAAGAGCTAGGAAAACCATACTCAAGAGATAGATAATCATTTGTAGAATATGCTAAAGGTCTTATCGACACAATTTGGACTAAAAAGATTCAAAATATTCTTCTTTTGTTCATCCACAAAGAAATTGGTTCTGAAGAAGGTGCATCCACTGTAGAGTGTGTAAGTCTCTGTGTTGGTGACATAGAGATCAATTTGGAGAAGCTTTCTGCAGGAGAGCATTTCCATGATCACAAAAATGAAGAACTTGCAGCAAAAGAGGTAGAACAAGGATCAACTTCCCATTCACTACTTGAGCTTCATCATGAAGTTGATCCAAAGAAGTAAGAAAAGTATGTTTATCTTCAAGAGACACATTTTCTTCCAGAGACTTTTAAGATGAGCGAAAGGAATATCCATGAGGCCTTGAGCATTGTGCATGAAACTAATGCATTGGTGTCAAATTCTTGTTGGAGAGTTGCATCAATGGAGGAGCCATATTCGATTGAAGACTTCAAGGTCATTTGAGAAGCAATGGAAAATATCAAAGGTAACCTTTTGCAATTCATTTCTAATAGAGATCATTTGTTTGAGCTTGTGGGGATGTATCATTATACATATTTGAGGGACGAAGAAGAGATTTACAAGTACACTCTTGAGTTGGATTCCACCCAGGATTGTTTGAGGAGTACTCATAGTGCACTTCAAGAATATTAGATTCATATTAAGTAGCTTCATGAGAAGTTTCCAAGATCACATTCTCCCTCCTACATTTTTTAAAATCATTCTCAAATGGATAATGGAATTCATGGACCAGAGAAGGAACCTCATGTGATGGTGGTACATGAGGAACATTTTAAATTGCATATGCTTGAGGAGGGTCAAACATTTGATTTTCCTATTGGAGTAAATCACACATTCATGGATGAGGAAGAGAAGCACACAATTGTTGAGCTAGCCTACGGAGGAGTACATGCATTTGCTTGCTTGGTGGATGAGAGTTGTAGAGGGTTGGTTCACAATTATTCACTCCACACTTCTATTTCAGCCACATTCTTTGGGGATGAAAATTGGGTGAAGGGTTTCTTTATATTGGTTCCACAGGAGGAATATCATAATCCCATCCTTTGTGTTGATGACTTGATAGTCAATCCATGTGGTTTGAAAAGTGCACCATTCCCTTACCAGTTTGATAAGTAGAAGCATGAGCATTTGTCTAATGTCTACAACATATATATAAATGCATGGGAGAAACCTCCTAAGATGCCATTATGGGAGGTACATTTCACTTTATAAGAGGTGGACTATCACATTCCATATGGATCAACAAACAAAAGTGCTTATTCATCCATTGATTGTGTGGATAGAGGAATCATTGAAACAAGGACTTTGGGAGGTAAATTTTTCCCTTGTTTATGCAATGAAATTTTTGTTATAATTGAAATTTCCTTGACGTGTGAGAAGCAACAAAGATATATTTGGAATCCATTATATACCTCCAATACACATGCACATGAGGATTGGGTGTGCAATTTCATGGAAATAGTTTTTAGAAGCATGGAAAGTGATGGGATTCTGACTTTTTTATGGGATATTGGCATCGTTTGGAATGCCAAGTTGTTCTAGGTGACTAAGATGTCAAGTGGAATGCTACATAAACCATGGGATCCTAGCATTCCATGGAGTGAACAAGTATTTTTTTATGGCATTTGATTTTGGGAGAATGCAACAAAAACAATGGGATCCTGGCATTGTATGGTTTTATAGTTTGTATCATGGAAGCATAATTTGTAGAATATGAGAAAGTGGCAACATCTGGGATTGCAAAGTGCTTGAGGAAAATAAATCTTTAGTGGGGAGGACTATAATTTCCCTTCCTTACTGTTTCATTGATCAATTTCCTAGCCCATTCAGTCCTTACTGGTTTGGGAAAAATTCATAATGTTCTTTGGGATTTATTTTTGGAATACAACAAATCCTAGAATTAGCGTCTCATTTAGCGTCCCTTTTTAGTGTAAACATTTTTTACATTGAGTGATCAAACTAGACACTAAATGGGATGCGTCATGGACAAGATTTAAAGCATCTCAAAAATGTCCTTTTTTTCTTCCTAGATAGCATCCCTTATGACGTCCAAAATAACATCTATTTTTTTGCTTCCAGAATACTGTCCAACTTTTCTTCCTAAACAACGTCGAGGTTTGCTTCCTAAATAACGTCCTATTTTGCTTCCTAGTGAGTGTTTGTTTTTTCTTCTTAAATGAAATCCTTTTTAGCACCATATTTGCATCCTTAATAGCACCATGTTATCATCCAAATTAGTATCCAATATTGCATCCATTTTTTCTACCACTTTAGCATCCCATTTTGCACCATGTTTTACTTCCAAATATGTGTCAATTTTCGCTTCCAAATTTGTACCAATTTTTTCTTCCTTTTTTGCATCGTGTTTTGCTACCAAAATGACACCAAATATTGCTGCTATTGTTGCACCATATTTTTCTTCCTATGTAGCGCCATGTTTTTCATCCAAAGTAATGTCTTATTTTGCTACCATATCAATGCCATGTTTGGCTTCATCATTAGCGCCACGTTCCAATGTATCACCTGTACTAAACCAACCCGTACATATTGGGAAGTCATATTGAACCTACTCAATCGTAAGCCAATTGAGATCTCAAAAGGTGATGTGCCAGCAGCGATCGAAAATTTGAATGTTGTTGTGAAAGGTCTTGGATAGTCACATTTTTTTCCTCACAAAGGTTGTTCTTGGATCACACAATCAAAGTTCAAAATCCATTTGATTTGGATTTTCATTCATTTAAACCCTATTTTCCTTAGTTTCGAGTTCATGATTTTCCAAACAGTATGTGAGGTACACTAATTATCAAAATAAAACATTGTAGGGGTCTATTATGACATAAAAATTAACATCAGAAAAAGATATGACATAAATACGTTGAGCAGAAGATGAAATACTGAAGAAACACTGAAAACTAGTTATAATTAATGCAAAACTAGAATAGGTAATGGAAGATCACTTGAAAGCCAAACTTGAACATTATAAAAGTTCTGGAATAATATCACGAGTACAATATGACATAGATTACATCAAGTAGTAGCCAAAATTCCTTTCAAAAGAGGCTCATACTTTCACAATTCAATACAAACAATAATCATAGAGAATAACTGGAAAACTTCATGGATTCAAACCGTTGACTTCATAGTGCTTTCTCTTGTTATTGAATCAGACTTGATTTATCTTCGGGACCTACAATAAATTATTGAAAATGGTTGGATTCCATCATCCAAACATCTAACTGAATATTTTCCTAGTTGAAGCACCACGGGCAAATCTCCCAGCTGCAACTAGGGGCACATATCCCAAGTCGAATTGAGAGCTCAAGAGTTATCAACACCAAAAAATAATTATCTCTCATTGGTCACTTATCTCTCATTGTTTGGTCACTTATCTCTTATTTTTTGCTTACTAATTTAGTTTTTTTAACCGATATTATAATATCATTAGGGCATGGAGGAATCGAACCACCAACCTCCTGCTTGTAAGGCATGAACTCTTCCATTGAGCTAGCACCCTTTAAGAATTTGGGAACCTAACTTACAAAGTCCTATATAATGTTAAAAACGATCAATACACAACTTTAAGTATCTAATGGTCGGCAAAGGAAAGCACAAATTCAGTGCACGAAAAGAAGGCTTGAGTCCCATTGGTAGTGGCTGTGCTAAAAACACTGGCAAGTTTGAAAACATAAATCCAGTGCATCAAAAGAAGGCTTTGGGTCCCATTAGAAGTAGCTCTACTAGAAACACAACAAAGTATGAAAACATAAATCCAGGGGACCAAAGAATATTTTTAGGCCAAAGCTCTCACAACCAAATTAAGCCCACAACAAAGCAATTTCTATCATTTGAGTCCATGGGATTTGGGCGTGAGTCCATGGGTTTTGGATTTGACCTTCTTCCATGGGTTTTGTATTTGACCTTCTTCCACTGCCTATGAAGAAGACCATGGCTATAACAAGAAACAAAAACTCAATGACCCTACCAATGTAGGAGAAGAATGGAGTTGTCGATCAACATGATCCTATGTTTGGGATTGACCTCCTTTATCAACTGCCAACTTGCAAGGAAGAAATATTATCCATTTCCC
Source organism: Pseudotsuga menziesii (assembly GCA_001517045.1). NCBI lineage: Eukaryota > Viridiplantae > Streptophyta > Pinopsida > Pinales > Pinaceae > Pseudotsuga > Pseudotsuga menziesii. The sequence continues at coordinate 155,106 of LPNX010935458.1, read as the reverse complement.
ATGTCCTATGAACATGGAGCAAATACTAACAGAGGAAAAGCCTCTAACAGTCTGGGATTTTCTAATCAACAAATTTTTTCTGCAACACAACAAAAATAGTTCAGCAAGGTACAAGGCCTTAATTTTAGTTTCTAGAATTCTATACATAATACAATCACGAAAATTCACTAATACAAGTTTCTTCCCTTTCTTCAAAACCTAAGGAAATCCTAATATTTTTTGTCACCCAAATACAACCACCTTGGATTGTTGATATACAAGGTGAATATGCAAAGGACGGATTAGCACTTTTGTTCAGAAATCTTCTAATGCACTTGTAACAAAAGGAATAGAGCATGCATGATGATCCAGGCCAATTTATGTAGTCAAAACTAAGGAAAATAGGGTTTAAACGAATGAAAATCCAAATCAAATGGATTTTGAACTTTGATTGTGTGATCCAAGAACAACCTTTGTGAGGAAAAAAAGTGTGACTATCCAAGACGTTTTACAACAACAATCAAATTTTCGATCAC
>LPNX010935458.1:132510-154399 GCA_001517045.1 Pseudotsuga menziesii | reverse complement strand
GGCACATCACCTTTTGAGATCTCAATTGGCTTACGATTGAGTAGGTTCAATATGACTTCCCAATATGTACGGGTTGGTTTAGTACAGGTGATACATTGGAACAATGTTCTGATGGAAATCAAACCACTATGGTAAATCCATGTGCCTTGGGCTATAAGTGATGACAAATTTCTTCATTAATAGCCTGATTAAAGGTTTTAAGACAAAACAGTGCCTCCGTTGAGAGGAATCTTTAGAGTAATCCAAGTATAGTGATTTTTTTGCAACCATGGAGACAATCATGCACGTGTTGACATTACTATTCCATGAGTGAGGTGGAGACCTGGGATACAATTTAACCAAAATTTTCAGTGCTAAAAGGTTGTGTACATCACAACATGCAGTCCTATTTACCCCCATGATAAGTTTAAGAAACAAGGTGGTTATTGAACTGGAAGAATATTATGACAAAAGATGCATCAAAGAAACTAACTCCATCTTTCGGAAGTACCTACCGTCTTCAGCTATACATGATTTAGAGAAAAAAAAGAACCTTAGTAAAAGGAGAAAATGAAACAACTAATTTTAAGCCATAAAATTGGAAAGGTTGAGCCTCCTAAGTATGCTAATTCCACTTATCACAAAACTTTTATGCCAAGCTTGTAAGTATTTTCTGTACAGTGTAATCTATGCCAATATTATTAATGAGACATAAATGTGCATCTCTATATTTTGACACCCAAACATCATTGATCTGAATGGCTCATCTTGATTTTAGATTCTCTTGACCTGCTAGAAAAAACAATCAGAGCCAAAAATCTAGAAGAAAAATATGGACCATTATGATCAATTTCAGAGAAAAATATTTGTGAATAGAAATACAAATATCCACAAAATCAAAATATTGAAATAAAACATGTTTAATAACTTTAATTTCATAGTTTTGATAAAGCACTGACACTGAATTCCCTCCCAGAGTTTGCTTCTTATTTTTATGATTTAGAAGGAAGAAGATCTGAAAGGGCCCAGTCCTTTTATAAAGTCAATGTTTTGCACCATTTATGAGTAGAAAGTTTAAGACTTTCACCATGTTGCAAGCAAGTTTTATTTTCCATGTATGAGATCAAAAAAATAATTTATTAACCTTCAGAATTTCATGATGCATCATCGCTACTGGTGTGCTTTCTTTCTTCACTACATACAATTTACCCTTTTAGTTTCTCCCCTTTCATCTTATCGTCGACTCCCTTTATTTGTTTCTTTAACCTAGGTTTTAGATTGTTGTGGAGATGCTCTAGGAAGTCCTTGTTGTTAACCAACATTGCTCTTCCTCGTCCCAATGACTTATTTGCTAGTATACAAGCCCATCGAAGAGTTGAAAAAAATAATGTTGAAAGAATGCCCTCGCTACATCTAGGTCATCATCGTCATCAACATTCGTCAAACATATAAGGAATTCATACACCTTTTTCAAGCATTTCTTCTCTCAAGCGAAGTCTCACATTGATCTACCAACTCTTGGATTTTTGTCCCTCCAGTTTTTTTTGCTTTGATCTGAACTCTTTCCTTGCTTAGGTATTTTCCTCTCTCCTTTTCTCTATTTACTTCTAAAAGGCCCAGGAGTAATTGTTTTTTCTCTACACAATCCCAATCATCTTGACTCTCTTTCTAGTCATCATCAAATCATTATCTTCCATACCCATCCAATTCCTCATTTTCAAGGCATTTTGGAATTTTTGGTCTACATATTCCATCTCAAATCATGTAATGTATCATGGGTATTGGGTACACAAATAATGGGAGTTGGGTAATGAGATGAAAAATTTACATCATATTTAACCAAAGAAACCAATACTTTGGATGCCGCAAACAATTTCACTATCCAAAATACATAGAAAAAATCATTGTTAAATAAATCAAGTTGTCATTCAAACTTACTTCAAGTTCTTCCCATATGTATTTTGTTCATTTCCAGATTCATTCTTCTTTACACAGCTATCAGGTTCCTTAATACTGTCATCTGTCAGAACATTTTCATTTTTAAACACTTACTCTGAAGAAAAGACAACCAATATAACAAAAGTGTATAGTAGTATCAGAACCATGACCAAATATTTGTAATCTTTTGCCAGATGATGTGTATTCTGACAGTCCCTGCCATATATCTTGATATTCTCTGGGTTCCTGTGGAAGTATTTTCTTGTTAGCTTTTAGCAAGGTAAGGGTAAACCAAGGATAATTTTAGGGGTGAATTTTAGCCCAATGGGCTATTTTTCCATGTTTTTCACCCAAAAAGATTTGCCATTTTTCATTTTTTGAAGCCCTGTTTTGCCCAATTTTGATGGGGTAAATTTTTTTCACACAAAAAATCGCCAAATTATTATATAAATGATATGAAATCCTTGGAAATTAAAATATTTTTTGAAAAATATTGCCAATCATTTTATAGTTGGCGTTTTAAGAATTGGTAATATTCGCCAACATTTATACACTTTTAAATAAGTATGGTTCCTTAAAATCATCCTTGGGGTAAACCAGTTAATTATCATCCGAAATCTGAGAATTAGCACTTTATGTACCTTATTTCTTGTTTCTCGCATGCTTTCCACTTCTTGTGAGAATTCAATGACTTTTTGTTGCAAAGAAATATAAGCCCTCAAGAAATCTTCTCCATCATTAACAATGTTATAAAAAATCTTTTCAATTTTTTTTTTAATTGAGAAATACTTATTATATCTACACATCAATAATTACAGCCACAACCACTCAAGGGATTTGAACCTGGGTCTGCAATCTTTATCATACTTACCTCAAGTTCCATTATCTTAACTGAGTACATCTTTTTTTCATTATATTTATGAGACTTACCTCAAGTTCAATTATCTTAACTACGTACATAGAAGACATTTGGAGGTAGTCATGCATAAGCAACTTCAACTGTTAAGAGAAAACACCACTACCATAAAACAATCGAGGAGATTGTTTTCCCTCTGAGGTTCGAAACTAGAAGCTTACAAATTACAATATGTGCATTGGCCAAAAAAGGAATACACGGAAAATGCCATTCAGATAAATCATAAAAGTCTTGGCCATGAACCTTACCTTTTCTCTATCAATTAACAATTTCTGCAAAATGATAAGTAATTGGTTAAACAACATGTACGAACAAAAAAATTCTGTTGAAGAAAAGTACAGTTGGAAGTAATCAAATTTAGGACTTAAAGCTTACAATTTATAGACCTTTATCAATTGTGCATTGTTTTGGACAAGCTCCCGATTTTGCTGAGATGCATGGAAAAAATTGAACCACAAGTTTTCCTTTTCATTATTTTGTGAGACAATAGTTGCACTTGTTTGTCAAGGAATTTCAAATATCAAATATACAATTCATCTCTTGACAGTGGAATATAATTAAACAAAAAATAAACTTGACATTATCTAGATTATATACTCAACTAACTCATTTGAAGAAACTATAAATCCTCAGGTCTATTAGCTATCTCTAAGCATCAAGGATACTCAGTAGCAACAAGTTGCTTCTTCAACGAATCTATTTCCTGAGACACGAAAATCAAAATGGAATCATTGTTTGACCAGCAAGTCGTTAGTATGAACAAGTTCATCGTTCATGTAGGAGTGTTGGATAAACATAAGCTAGGAATGCTCACCAAACATTCTTACCAATAAAACAAAATATCCTTCTCTCCACCATATGATTATGATTTTCTTTGAAATTGCTAGGAAGAGAATGTTTAGAGCAAAAATTAGATCCCATTTTTTTAGTTGTTCTAAACAATTATTCTCCTTGCTTTTACTTAATGGAGGAAGTGTGAATGTCTTTGATATATTTGAAAGTTGCCTCATTTCATTAGCTATGGTTGGTGTCATGCTTGGAATGCACTTTCCAAGCGTTTCTTCAGCTTCCATCTCTGCGACAAGTGTGAAAATTTATGTCATGGACCACTCTAAAATAATTTTACCTAGATACACATATCAATTTTCAAATGAGCTATTGTTGCACCTAGATCATCAATTTCGAAAAGGATGGGACTACCAAAACCACTTTAAAAATCGAAGGGAAAGTCATGCTACTTGGATTGGAGCTACTCAGATCTCAAGTGCCTTCAGCCTTTTCTAATTCAAAATTTTCAAAGATGTCAAAAGACCATTCAAAGGAGACTATTCTCAGTCCAAAGAAAAACATGTTACATGCACACTTCACAAATTCCCTAAGCCCATCTAGGGAGGGAATCCATTGGTAATATTCCTGCTCAAAACAATGACACAAATTACTCAGACTATCAAATATTAAGGGAGATAAATTTAAGATGTCAATGCCTGCAAATAGGTTCTGAACCTTTCATCTTTCAAAAGAAAATTAAGGAAAAATTTTTGAACCTCAAATGTTGCAGAATGTCTCATGGCACTATGTTCTTTGGAAAGGTTGCAGAACATTTCTTGACACTATATTCTTTGGAGAAAAAAATTCTTGTAATAACTGAAGAAGATGAAAGATTTTTACATTGTTTGCAATTGTTTTGTGTGGTAGTCTTTCAAAAGGATATGTGTCTCCAACTCCTTGTTCTCAACTAAGAACCATAGATATTACTGTCAGATTATATGCACTATAACTTAACTAAGATGGTTCATCGATATAAAAACATTAGTTATAACTTATAAAATTAAAATAACAAGTACAAAATAATATGTACCATTCCAACAGGAAATATACATTGGGTTTTGGGATGTGTTACCGAACACACCACCTTAGTGTGTAGGATCCACGGATCCGATACGTATCTAGATCGGATCCACCTCGTATCCACCATGGAAATGGATCCCCTGTAAAAGGAAACGTATCTTGGTTTCAAGAAACGGATCCTATGAAAAATAAAAAAAATTCTTGAAATTTTCAAACAGATCAGTGATATATCAAACAATTCCTGAAATCTCCAAACAGATCCTACAACTTCCAGTGCTTCTATGACCCATTGCCCCCCCAAGAAAATATTTTTTAATGAAAAAATTAAAAAACCCTAAACACCTAATGGATAAAAGAGTAAAACCCATTATTGCTCAAGGTCTGATCTATCCTTATGTCAAGATATGCTCTTGAACTTTGATATTGATTTGATATATCAATATCAAGGTTTGCTCTCAATGTTTTTATTTGATATATATTTATGGTCAAGGTCTATTGTCAAGGGTTGATCTATCTTTATGTACCATGTTATTTCTCACTTCACCTACACTGTTTCGTAGTCTTGCCATAATGTTCAAGAAAACCACTTTATTCCCTGTTGATAAGGACATGTGGATGTGGCTCGCAAAAACACTATTATGACCTGCTTCAAGTTCATGTTGAAATGGTTTTTAAAATTATCAATCCGGATCCGTATCTTGGTAACTTATGTTTTGGTTAGAATTGTTGAACTTCAAGCAGTTAAACTGGGTATTTTTGGTTTGTTTGAGAAAAAACAAGGAAACATCAGACTAAGATTCTCAAGTTCAAAGCATGACACTTGAAAAAGGAATACACGGTAATCATGTCAATATTGCAAATAAAAGATTGCAATCCAAAATTCTATAACAATAAAGTCCAAACTTGCATCTCACTAGCAGTTTTGGCTTCAACCCTGTAACACCAGATCAATGTATCACTTGACATTGAAGTTGTATTCATCCGCATAAACATTTTTCATGATAATTCTTCACTCTTAGCTTTTGACTGTATTCGTTCACATCACGACTCCTAAGTTTTTCTTTTGACTAAATATACGGCGTCATGATTACAATAATTATAGTTTATTTTCTCCCTTTAGAACATCAGAGTGCATAGTTTCATTTGTCTCTTCCTAGGTATCAAACCATGTATTTTCAAGAAAATGTAAAATGTAAAGTTTGCACTTTACATAATTTCTCTAATCTCTTTTAGCATCAAGTACTTTTCATTATTTACTCTCTAATCTCTTTTAGAAGCAAGCACTTTGCATAATTTCTCTAATCTCTTTCAAATGAAAAAACTTGTAGTTTGCAAATTTTTTAAATGCATGGTGTTACAGCTCAATTTAGCACCACCTAAGTGGAAAAGTCTCAATATATTAGTGCTATCACATGAAACTTTGTTATAAAATCACTATTCTCACTTCATTGCTTAACATATCTCTTTTAATCCAGCTCTCGAGTCCAAGGGAAGCTTCCCTATGAATTGATTAGATCTAAGATTTGAGGAAAACTTAGGGAAAAATCAACTTGTTTAAGATGTGAAAAGTGCATTTGTTAAGTCAATTTCCAAATTAAGCGTTCAACAACTTTCGATTTGCAATGACCAATAGATTAAACAATTAGAAAATTTCTTAATGATATACAATAAAACAAACTATAGACATTTACAATAACAATAGTGAAATGAGGTTAGCAATAGATCACAAGTCTAGAAAATAAAAGTACTTAAAGAAGTAACTTCATTGTCATGATAAACATTTACCCATTCACCAATTGAGGTTACAATGTAGAACAAGTAGTTATTATTAGAGATCTTGAAGTTAGGCGTTAATGAGGCCTTGCTTGAAATAATATTTCTGAAACAAGGTGTCACTCAAGTTTAATTAGACTAGTTTTGAAGTGACTAAATAACTTCTCCAAGTGTGGGGATGTGGTTTTCTTCTTACTTAATGTTCCAATTACTCCAAGTTAATCATTCATGTATCATTTTTTCATCCATCCATGCTTCATGAAAATAAAGACAACGTCAAGAACATGTGCAATTAATGGAAGAAAGATTGTACAAATAAAATTCCAAAATTTCTTAGCAGAAAATATGTATGATACAACACTTGAAATTAAATCATTAACCAAGAGACACTTCTAGAATTAAGAGTGCAATATATCCTAGATAAATGAGGTATCAAACCAATATTAACTAAATAAAACACCAAGTTATCTTGTTTCTATAATATGTCCAATAAAACAATAAAATTCAGAATTTTCCAGAATTTAAACAAGTTACTTTAGCCAATAATTAGAAGTGTTTTAGCAGGTTAAGATTGATCATTAACCAAAGCAGAATTTCCAAAAAATCTAAGCTCATTGTACTAGAGTTTTGTAGTGAAGAAAACAACAAGAAAACTACAAGGGATGAGACCAAGTGCAAATCTTAAGTAATTTTGGTAGAATAACTACCCCAAATAACTAACAACTAAGCTAAAGGAAGTATGCGTTATGTAGTTCCATCATCAACTTTAGGGCACTTGAAAAAACTTCCAACCCCCCAAAAAATAAATATGTGTTAAGAGAATCTTATAATTTCCCATACTCCATACTAAGATGGAAATTTTCACCCAAACAATATAGATATATGATACTAGTCCGTTCGTACATAATTAAATTATGGCCTATTCGGGTTCTGAGGCATGATATTTTTAAAATTTTGTATTTTTTCACTGTTCAATGGGATAGTTCTTGACACACATTTTTCTGAATGAAATATAAATCCATTCGGTATTTTTTTTCCGACAGGGGATACTTAGGGTTAGGAAAATACAAGGGTTTGAAATTTTACATTTAGAAGCATAAACTGAAGGTTTCATAAGAAATATCAAAGAGGAAACTCAAATTCCATTAGCCATATTAGGATCTGAGTCACATTTATTGGTTAAGAACAAGGCAGTTGAAGAGTAATTTGCTTTTCCATTCCCTAATGAACCCAACATTAGTATTCGATAAGGACTACCCTCTCTTCAGGCCATGTGAGACATGCTAATATGGCTTTTCCCAATCAACCCATGTTTATTTCAGACTGATGTACCATGCAGATATACACCTAAATAGACTGGACCTTAGTAACCTAGATCAATCAACTAGGTTTTCCAAACAGATATCAAAGAGGGACCTCAAATTCCATTGAACATCTGAGGAGTTTAGTTATATTTATTGGTTAAGAACAAGGCAATGGTAGAGTAATTAATGGGATTTTTCCAATCAGAGCTTAGCCTGCCCCTTGGAGCAATTTTTTTGATATTTTTGGAAAGGTGGTCTGCCCTCTCTATAGATGCATACCAATGGTCTTCTACCATTCAGTTCCCCATGGTCTTTGGAGAAGCCTTTTTGCATCTTGTTGGATAGGGTGATTTCTAAAGTGTCTAAATTGTACTGTGGATTATTATGAAAACAGATAGACATTGATAACCAATTTTTTTTACGTGGATTGTGAAAACATCACAGTGAGAACATGGGTACCTAACAAACATGGAGTTAAATTGAAGCCCTAAAACTGGTTAGCCAAAAATCAAAAGTCATTGTTACATTATCAATGTCACATAGTCATTCAATTGCAGAGAGTAGATAAAGCCTTAATATTCTGAGGAAAAACATGAACATACCTACAATGATGGGCTTGGATTCCTATTTCCTGTGGGACTAGGGCATACAATGTTCCCCTCTGTCAAAGACATAAAATAAGACATACATTCAACATTCAAAAAGCAGTTTGACAATGCCATGGATGAGAACATACAGAAAACAAAACTACCAGTTACAGATATTGGCATATCATACCTTAAACAAGTGATCACTCTATTCTATGTTCTTCCAGAGCTTCATAGGTTTCTCATCCTCCCGAATGTTATCAAAATAGAGTCCACTCACATACTTTCTACCGTAAACAAGTTGGATTTTCTTTGTCCAAAACACAGGAGACCTGGAACAACAACCGACGACACATACCTCCATGGCAGGCCCAACAACACTCCAGGATATTTGCTTAGTCTTTCCTCCTCCCAAGAACAAATATCCCACCAATCCTATAGATCAATCCATCATCCATTAAAAGGTATCATTCAATCTTTGTAGCTTTCCACTGACCAACAAAACATCCCTATCATAAGCTTCAAATAGCACAGATCCTCCTATGCGAACACTATCTGTACTAACATAAGTAGCTTCTGCGGATTTCTTATCAACCCTATCCCTACGCAAAAAGGAAGAAGCAGTCTCAGAAGGAGCAATGTGTTTTCCATTCACTTCGAGTCTGGTAGTAAAATCTGTGGGAATGTGGAGGAGGGTTAAAAACTGTGGAGCATTTTCAAGTGGGCATGAGCTCAAGCACATACAAAATACTCTCAGATCTAGCGATTGATCTGAAGTAATGAGGTCCATCAGTGTCATTCCACCCACCATATCATGACCTTTCTCTATGCTTCCCATCATCTAAACCCAAATCCTAGACATTTCCTGGTCTATAAAATCCTACAACTCTAATGATGATGGCCCTCCCAAAAAGCCACGAGCAAAAGATTGGTTGAGATTTCAGGGTTTTGGGGAGAAAAAAATTTCAATTCTATGAAGATACGAGTTTTCTGAGATCTTCATGTATGTGGAGTCATTGAAGGGATTATACACGAGACTCCATTGTTTGTAAAGGTCTGTGTCCATTGGATTTTTTTGTCTTCCTAAAGTGATTTGAGGCATTGGCATTAGATTTTACTTTATTGGAGTATCGTGTTCACATGGGGATGAACAAGGGATGCTAGGGAGGACAATGACATAAGAGTGTCCTTTGGTTGGTGACTCTACAACAATTGAAATTTGGTTAATTATTTTGGGTCTAGGGCCATGGTATGGTCATGTTGGCGGGAGCATTTTTAAATGTTGTTTTGTAAAATACATGGCGGAGATTAGAGTTCCATTCTATATTTATAAGTTAATAAACTCACTCCCTTGATTAAAATACCTTAGCAAGTGAATCAAAATATTATGGAACCATCCTAGATCCAAATCCTAAGCTATATCAAGCGCCGAGAGGGATCAAATCTCCGGCGGTACAAACCTCTTCTCAGGTATTGCACTAAATGGTATAGCTATTTATTGATAGTTCAAATGACAAAGCATCAACATACAAAAAAGCATCAATAATGGAAGTTGGTATTGTTTCTTGAACATATTTGACAATGATATTTCAATTGTTGATTAGATGTGCTTTTCTTGAACTAGTTGTCACCCCTCTTGTTGGACACTTGGCTACTTATGTGGAAATAGTTGCCTAGTCCAAATCCCTCTAGGATATGAGAATTGATCTATGTCTTTAGTTTACTAAGGTTCCATCCACAAATGTGAGAAAGCATCCCTTAGGTTTCCCCATAAAATTGTGTATCCATAAAAAACAATAATAATGACATAACAATATTTTATTTCTTGGGTTGTGGTTTAGTTGTTGCAATGGGACACCACGATGCAAACAATCTAGGTTCAAATCTTGGTTCTATTGCTCTAAGTTGCCTGTATTCTCTTAATCGAATTTATGTTATGGAAGTTGCTTATCTTTTTCTAACAAATATATATATTATGGAAGCCATGATATAGGTTGCTTATACTTTTTTTTAATCGAGTATATATTATGGAAACATATTGCCACCTTGATTGTTTTTATTTTGGAATATGAGTTTTGAGATTGTCTTCTAATTTTAGAAGCAAAGACCAAACAAATTAAGCAAAAAAACATATTTTTGAAACTATCACATGTTATTTTCCCTTTTATATTTCCAGCCATATGGAACTGCAATATTTTTTTCCCCTACAACTTGAATTTTTTATAAAGATGTTTATTGCATTTCAAGAAATGAAAGAGAAATGGCTTTTGTGTGGGTGTCTCCACTCATGGATGTTTGTTCTTGATCGTTTCTTATAAAAAATAGTCTCTGTTGTTAAAAAATGCTCTACTCATGGATGTTTCTTATTAACTTATTGTTGGTGATATTAATATTTAATGATATATAAGTATAACCTTTTAACATTAAAATGATTAGTTCTTCTTATTGATATTAACATTTAATGTTGTGAAAGTATAAACTTTTTAAAATTTAAAATTTTCAATGTAATTTATTGTTTAAATAAATATAATTTTGTAACATTTAAATGTTTAAAGCATAATACCTTCTACAAATCCACGCCAAATTTGCTGAAGGAAAAGTATATATTTCATATCTGTCACAATATTACTATAATACCTCAACGCGGACTTTTGGCAAATGATGCATAGGCTTTAAATATGTAACAAATATTAATAAATTCTATGGACCAACGTCGATTTTGGAAAAGGAATTGTATTATTCCCGATCCATCACAAATACGGTAATGCTGACTTTTGGCAACGATGCATAGGTTACAACTCTGTAATAATTATTTATAATACCATAACACATATTTATACAAACTATGATGGCCTATATCTGCCAACGCAGAAAGAAGGAAAGCGATTGCAGAGTTCAAATAAAATCGCAGGTGAGAAGATCATCAATGGATCGACGCAAAAAAAGGGAGCTCATACAGAGTTCGGGTCTAATACATTCCACAGATCAAAAGTTCGGATCACAACTTAGACATATACATAATTTTAAATCGCAGGCATCATACATTACCACATAACCACTTAGACATAGATTTCCAATCTATCTATCTATCTCTCTATATAGATATAAATGCAGACAATAATACTACCAAATCGTAATGCAGGACATGTCAAATCGTAATTAATTGGACAACGTATTGTGTGCTTAGCATGGGATCTAATTTATGCATTCGTTTCCAAGCCAACATTCATATTTATACAAAGCTTACATTGCATATTTCCAACTCTGTATTCGCTAGTCTCCCTCCACTGGAGCATTTAGATGTGAATTAAAATTAAAATTTAAAATAGATTATCTATTTGCTGCTTAGCTTCTTTTGGCCACTAATATGTGTTCTATAAAATTGGATCTTGGTGTTTATATAGTCGTTTTTTAATTTTAATTTTTCTATTATTTATAGCCTACATAACGTTACATAACGTTATGTAACGTTACAAGATCTCCCCCATACTGGGCTGTAGAGCGCATCTCAACGCAATTATTAATTTTTTTATATTTAAAATTATTTATATTTGAAAGTATTAATTACGTTGATAGAAATTTTAGATGAGAAAGGGTGTATGGGAACTATTCCCAAATTCGTCATCTCTCCCTCTAATACAAAGTCAACATGCTTATCCTCACCAAAAAGCATGAAAAGCCACTATGTGCATTTTTGTTGACGAACGTCCATCGCTATAGCGACTAACGCCCATCGCTATAGCAACATTATGGACTATGCGTCGCTATAACGATGATCGTCGGGGACATTTTCATTTTTTTCCAAAATTTTAAACTATTTTTCTAGGAAAAAATCGATTTTAACTTTTTTGTGGAAAATTGTCATGGGACTTTTGAGCCATATGTAGTAGTGCCTCTATTTTCCTCACATACTTTGTAATGTCCCTAACCAAATCAGAGTATAACTTTTTCACTTCTTTGAGTTTGGTTGAAGACTTGGTCAATGTGTGTGGGATACTAACAACATTGTGGATGATTAGAAATTTGTCCTCAATTATTTTCCAAGGATAGGTTGGTGTCAAGATTCATATCAGTTTTGAATCTTTTAAAAAGGGATGTCCCGACCTGTACCTTTGACATAAAGAGACTATACCTTGTGGAAGACATTTCTACTATTGTGTACCAGCTTTCGGTCATGCCATTCGTCCCAGTCATTATCAGTTTGCAGTGAATCTTTATCTTAACAGTAAGTGGTTGTCACCGCAAACAAATTAGACTCCTACAATAATTTCCTAGACAGATTCATGTAAAAATGCAAATCCGAGCTTAAATCAGATTGTTGGACATGAAAAAATTGAGCCAGACCTTAAAAACGAGAATACTAGACATGGGATTAGATTGTTCAAATTAGATTTTTGGATTGATTCAACTTTCATGGGGATGTCACTCGAGTTTAGTCGGGGACATTGTTTCACACCTGGGATTTGGGACCAAAATGGGGATACACATCTTTAGGTCTGGGACACGTCCCCTAGTAATGTAATGAAATTATCAAACTCTTATCCAGATGCACATGATGGAAACATTAAATATGAAAAAAAATTAAATAATGCAACTTTACCAACTCGACAATTCACAACGTTGGAACCCACAGAGAAAATACATCATAGTTTCTTCCAAGTGCCAAGACATGTTTGACTTATGTTTGCGTTTGAAAGTTGAGATTCCCCTAAAGACCGATTCAAAATATGAGTTGTATCTGAAGTCCAGAAATTTTGGTATGCTATTCCATACCGATGTATAGAAGCGAAAAGATAAATGATGGAATGCCAATCTATTTGTGTTGATCTTCCTCGCCATTTTTACAAAATGTCGACACACTCCATCACAATCTCCACGATTGTTTCCATGGTTAAATTCAATTTGAAGCAATTTATGTATGAAAAAAACTATAAATAGCTCATTGATAATTTATTATATACTTCTCTTATGTTGTACTCATTCGACTATGCTTAAGATCATCTTCGTCTATAACTTAGAAAAGAATGGAAAAATTAAAAAAGATATAAGGATTGGTTTGCATCTTGTAAATAGTTTATTTGCTAAGAGAAGACTAGATTGGTGTAAGGAGAGTGTTGACATTATAGACACCCCTCAAACTTGGATCCTAAGCATAAGAAAGTTTACGTTATGCATTCCAACTTCCAACCTTATAGTGTGTTTTGCAAAACAACTCAAAAGAAAAGATATAAAGGGTCAATTAGGTGTGGTTCAATGGTACATCTATGTTGAGATGGACCTATGTTGGTTTTATCACATCTCAACCAAGTTAGCTATAGAAAGCACCTATAGAACACAATGAATTTACAAACTGTGGTGTATGTTGTATGCATGTATGAGTTGTTCCATAGTGTGATGTATCTAATTTAGTGGGGCATGTTTTAGAGTTGCTTCTTCTCTAAACAAGCAACTATAAAATAATTAACTACTAGAAGAGACTCAAGAGAGAATTGACTACTAGCTAAAGAGATACAACCAATTAAGAAACATATCATTGACAGTATCACCTACTGTTAATTATAGGGTCATTTTGTCTCATTTTTCTTGGAATTGATCATTCAGCCCAGCAGTCTCAAACCTACAACCTATGCATCAAGAAACCCTTTGGTGATTTTCCAAAGGGAATAGTTGCAGAATATATCTAGCATATAAAAATGTTATTTATATCAATCTCAGACTCAAAATAATAATTTAATACATCTAAAGATTGCAATTTAGGGGATATAAGAAATTTTTATCAGCTCCGTGAACCAAAGTTTTCAAAATGATGACCATATCTGACCTGTAGACTAGATAATTTCTATGCAGATGCATGTTATGCGATGGTCAAGGGCATCGTAATGGTCCATTGTATTCACATAAGTATTTATCAAATGACATTTTATTATTAGTATTATTATTTTGGGATTACACCTTTAATGTCATCGTAATTAGTTCTAACACTTTCATAAAAAATTTAACCACTCCTTCAATGTTCCACCACCACACAAACCTTACAAATGGAATCTTCATCATGTCAACAATATATGATCCTATAATGGGGATGCTTCTTGGTGTTCAAGCTAGGGTTGATACAAAGATACAAGTTATTGACCCATGATATTTGTCTTTGGATCTCATGGTCCATACATGGGACCTTAGACCACCACACAAGTTCTACAAAGGGAATATTTGGAATATGAGTGAGATGTGGTGTTTCTTTCAAGCTTTAGCAAACCATAGATGGTCTTCAAAATCATAAAATGTTTTAGGGTTTAAATTCAAGGTCTTGAGCCATAACATTTTTCTGTGGAGCTCATGGGTCATGCATGGGGACACAACAACCACATAGGAAATTAGTAGTAAATATCATCCCTTGATTGCATTAGAGGTTATTCTTAGTGCCTAAGACGTGGTTTGGTGCCAAGATATAGGTTGTTTCCCCATAACATTTGTCCTTGAGGCTCATGTGCGATGTGTGGGGCCTCGATCAACCATAGTTTTCCATGTGAGAGGGATATGGTGCTCATTTAAAGCTTTGGGATGCTAAGCGTGGTTTTCATTTCCCATTCAATAGTCTAATGCAAAAATACAAAGCCTTACACCAATATTTTTCTCTATGGATCATGGGAAATGTGTAGGGCCTTAGTTATCACATAAGCCCTTTATAGGAAAAATTTAACCCGCAAGAGGAATACAGTGGCCATATCAATATTTGTAACACTAAGGATGCTTGTTATGAACTAATATTTAAATTAAGGTCGGTCTAAGTCTTTACCAATTCCATATAGGTCTCATGGTCCATGCATGGTCTTCTAGTCCACCACATAGAACTTATGTAAGGAATATTTAGCACACATGTGATATATGGTCATCATTTTGAGGATTAGCAAACTAAGAATGGTTCTAAAGGCCCATTCCTTGGTATAGTTCCACATATAAAATATCACATTACATATTTTCATAAGGAGCTCATGGTCCATTTATGGGGCCCCAAACTAACATACATGCCCTCTATAAGGAATTTTGGCTTTTAAGTGTAATATTGTTAGTATTTAGAGGTTTAAACTACCAAGGATGGTTCTCAATACATGCCCCATGGCTTGATGTGAAAAGCAATGGTATTATACCATAACATTTGTTTTGGGGATCATAATCCATCTATCGTGCCATAGGCCACTATTGTGGATAAATATTTGTTGACGTGGTGTCTTTTCATGTTAAATTGCAACATTTAGTGTGTGCAAGCAAGTTAGGAGAATTATAGAGTACGGTGCAAAGGTCGTGGATCCCAGTGATTGTTTTTGTCAATGATTAGATCCAATAACACACTTCATTCTTTCTTCTATTGGAGGTGTGGGGGGTATGCACTTAGTGATCGTAGGGAGATATGCAATAATTTTACGTTGTTTGTGGACATGAATTCCTTCTACATAAATAAAATATAGCATCACACAAAAATGCTATCACATGAATCATAACCACTGAAACTAACATTGATATATTTGAGGTTATGTTAGACATTTTTCGAACACAATTCCTAGCTCTAAACCTAGTGCAATTCCTAGTGCGGTTCCTTTCGAAATTTTTGGCGCTATACCTAGCACTATGTTGGATGTTTTCTAGGCACAAATCCTGGCTCTATACTTGACGCTATGTTGGATGTTTTTCTTGCCAAAATTCATGGCACAGTTCTTGTCGCTAACGATGGATTAATATATGGTGCTATGTTATTCAACGACTATTCAAGACATTTTTTTGGAGGCTATTTTGGTTGTTATATGGGATGCTTTTTTGGACACTAATTGGGACATTATTTGGGATGTTAATTATGACGATAATTGGGACACTTATTGAGATGCTAATTAGCGTCTAAAATAACGCCAAATTTTAAAAGGGACGCTAATTGGGATGCTAATTGGGACGCTAATTAGCGTCCAAAATAGTGCCATCTTTTAAAAAGGGACGCAAATAATGCCATTAATAGTGCCATCCCATGGAAAAGTGTCCACTTTGTCCAAAAAATGATGAGAAATACACTAAAAGTGATAGTGGACGCTAAAAAGGAAGCTAAAAGAGACACTAATCACAGGGTTTTGTTGTAGTGATTATTTAGTCAATTAAATTAATAACACTGGAGTTTGATGTATACTATAGTTAGTTAATTATTAATTATTAATTAATATTTGGATGAGTTTTAATTACCCACGAGGGTGCATAAGGAGATAAGGATGCATATCTAATTTTTCAACCAAAAAGGAAACTTGAATAAAAGTAGCATAAAGAAACAAATCAACAATCAAGCAGAAAAGATGGAAAGCAACAAGAAGTAGGAAAAGCAGGGAAAGCAGCACGGACTAGAAATTCAAAATTTTCCTAATTTTTGCACTTAAGAAGCAATAGTAAAAGAAGAAAGTGGTCAAATGGATTTAGGAAAGTATACAAAGGACAATTTTATCCAATGAGGATTAATTCATGAAGTCAAGTGGGCCAAATGCAAAGCTTCTTTCCAAAGAAACATCAAACTCATCTCTAATTCGAATTCCTAGAAAGTGGGGCTTAGAAGAAGGAAACAAAAAGGAATGTAACTTTTCTAAGAAGCAACATAGCTTATAAAAGAAATTTTGATTGCACCACTCATCTCTTTTGGCTAAGTATGTTTTGGTGTTGATAGCTCTTGAGCTCTCAATTCAACTTGGGAGATGTGCCCCTAGTCACAACTGGGAGATGTGCCCCTACTACTTCAACTAGCTAAATATCCAGTTAGATGTTTGGATGATGGCATACATCCATTGTAAATTATTTTGTTATAGGTCCTGAAGATAAATCATGTCTGATTTGATATTTAGAGCAATCACTATGAAGTCAGTAGTTCAAATCCTTGAAGTTTTTCAGTTATTCTCTATGATGATTGTTTGTACTGAATTATAAAAGTATGAGCTTCTTCTAAAAGGATTTTTGACTAATACTTGATGTAATATTTGCCATATTGTACTCCTGATATTATTCCAGAACTTATATAATGTTCAATTATGAATTTCAAGTGATCTTCCATTACCTATTCAAGTTTTGCATTAATTTTAACTAGTTTTCAGTGCTTCTTCAGTATTTCATCTTCTCTTCAATGAATTTATATCCTATCATTTTCTAATGTTAATTAAGGTCATAATATACCGCTGCAATGTATGATTTTGATCATTCGTGGCCTTCACATACTATCTTGAAAATCCTGAACTTGAACTAGTTCAGCAGTCCCAAATAGCACCATTATTTGTCTAACCTCCAAACTCTATCAGATTATGTCTCAAACTTCGTATTCAAGTTGCAGCTAAATAGGGTCAGGAAAAATAGCTTACCCCAAGTTTTATTACTTCCAATGTGCAGCAGAATCTTTGGGTTTCCACAGAAGTCCTCGGGGAATGTGCATTGATATTCTTGGTTCATCCAAGGAGATATTCACATGCATGAAGCACACATAAATGTTCCATTATCAAAGTATTGGCCTTGTTGTCATATTATTATCATCTTAGAAGGTCTGAACTTCAACTTTGGAAAATTTGGAAGTGTCTAGTGTTGTTTGGTCTTTCCTCCAGATTTTTAGTCAAACTAGCTAGTCAAGTTTTGTTTTCTTTGCAATATTGTGCCAAATCCTCCCTTTGGTACATTACATGTTATAATATTGTAAATGAAATCATGATTGTAGAGATATGTAAAAGTATGATATTAGTGGAAGAGATAGTGGCCACAATGCACTTATCCAAGGATTTTCATTTGACTGTTCAATATTCAAAATATGGAGAACCAGTATTGTGATGCATGATGGATGTATTTCCTGTTGGAATGAAGGAAAAGGGTTCACATGCCAATAGTTAAACTTTTCGAAGATAAATTCACCCAATCAGCTAGAGGTCAAATGGTATTTGAAAACGCAGGAATGTACTCATGATTCTCGAGTCAAAATAGAAGAGCTTTCTATTTCAGGTGTCATATACATGTATCTCAAGCATGTGGGGGAAAAATACTAATGACCTAAATAAGGTTACATGCAAATGTCTTAGCTCTGCTTGATGGAATTTAACATTTTTAAAAATGTGCATTTTTTTCTTCACCATAAGATAAATTATAAGAAGGATACAAGTTATTACCTTCTGATCATTAACTATTCAAAATTTTATTTTATTTTTATTTCTATTTTTTATGATTATTATTTTTTGTGGTGTGTTGCAGGTACTCTAGAAACCGTTTCCTCTGCATGCATGGGTGGAATGTGAGTTTGTTTCTAAAATGGAAAAAATGATCATTTCCATAGGAATAACTACAATCGGAGATTTAACAATGGCCTTGGCGTAGATGATGGGTATTGTTGAAGATTGATGATTTAGGACTAAACCATTTTTTTTTACCAAGATAAGAACAAAGATATTGTTTCTTGATAATTTAAAGACAACAAGCCATATACTCCTTGTACAAAGACTTTGCACAACCCCTAAAATTTCAACCAACCAAGGGTTTCGATACTGCAACCTATTTTACATTTCCATAAACTTATAAACAACAGACTTATTTTTATAAAAGATACAATAATTGAGATCTTTAATTCTCTCAAAATATACTGCATAGTTCATCGTTGATTTAACATATTCTGCATAGTTCATCACTTATTTAACTCCTATTACTAAAGGTCAAAATCAAAATGAGAGAGAAAAAAAGAAATGACTAAACAGACAAAATTTTAAACCCTTCCATAAGTTTGAAAGGATCATGTTAATAATCTGAAAAACAACTCACTGGAGGATGGGAAGAGGATTTGAGTAATTTTAAGGTTAGTTCTGTTGAAATATTGCAACTTCGAAGAATATTCTAAATGTATTTTATTGTTGTAATCTTTTATTCCTCCGTTGAGGTTTTATTATTGTATTTGGTCATCATAGAGACATGAGTTAAAACCTCCATTGTAGTTGGGTCAATAGAACCCTCCATAAAGTAATATTATATTGTTTTGTGCCTTCCCAGGTAAGTCGGCCCAGTAATTTTGTTGGAGCTGACCTAGTTAGGGAAAAATCCAAGTGGAAGATAAAGTATAAATAGAAGTGGTGTGCTCCTCATTTGGNAGAGAGAGAGAGAGAGAGAGAGAGAGAGAGAGAGAGAGAGAGAGAGAGAGAGAGAGAGAGATGCAAGGAGAAAGAGCACCTTTTTTGGGTTTTGTCTTTATACTTTTGATACATATATATAGAGGAAGTTTTGTTGGTTTTTCCTCCCTTAGAGGGTTTCCCACGATAAATTGGTGTCTATCTTGTGATTGTGTTTCTTTCAGTGATTATGTATATTCTATTGTTGTGAAATTGAATTGAATATTGATGTTATATATCTTAGCATATGGAATCTTAACATGGTATTAGAGCGATCTTGAATAAGACAACTTTCACAAGGTGAAACACTCTCTCTTCTCCCTTCAACAAGAAATTAGGGTTTCTGTCAAAGTTGGAATTTTGGAGATATGATTGCATAGAAATTGGTGCCTTCCTAGAGTGCATATATTGATCCATAGCTCTAAATGTTTTAGTGGGTAAATATGTAGGAAATTCAAACCCTAGTTTGACTTTGGACCAAAAAACTGATGAAAACAAAAAAAAACCAGAAAACTGCAGAAACTGCAGATCAGAAGTTCGCAAGTTATTTTTCGGAGAGGTGACAATTTGGAATATCTAGAAACCAAGTGTACCAGTCAATTCACCTTAGTCAAGAACATCTCATGGTAAGGTTAGTTTTTCATTTTGAGAAATTTCATTTTTTAGTGACCTTCTAGATAAGATGGCCCCAAGCACTAAGCTTGAGGACAAGCTAGGAGGCTTAGAGAATTTATGAACATGGAAATATAGGATTGACCTCATTCTTAGAGAGAATGATCTTGACAAATACACCAAAGGAGAAGTTGCAAAACCTGAATAGGATGAAGCTAAGGAGAAGCACAAGAAGGAACTAATTAGGGAAATGAGGATCATTGTTGATTATATCAAAGACCACTTGATTCCTCAAGTGCCATCCAAAGAGACCCCGCAGGAAATGTATGATGCCCTATCTATAATTTATGAAGGAAGAAACATCAATAGAAAGATTATTTTTTAGCTCAATTGAAGAGTACCAAGATGAGCCAAGGAGAATCCATCCGAGACTACTTCTCCAGGGTATCCCAATTCAAGGAGAAACTAGAATCCATTGGATACTCCCTTGATGAAGATGAGATATTTATGAATTCTCTCAATGGTCTCACTAGACCTTGAGATTCATTCATCCGGACTATGTGTGCCAGAAAGGAAAGCATGAAATTCAATATTGTATGGGAAGATTGCATCCAAGAGGAGGCTAGAGTATCCAATAGAGAAGCTCTAATTAAAGAATATGATCAATCCCTAGCCACCCATACCAAGAGAGGAATAATTCAATATATAATCAATAAGGAAAGACACAAGTAGTCTCAACCTCCCAACAAGTTCCAAAGGACAAGAGGAAACAATTGGAGAAGAAACTACTCCAACTTTCAATGTTTCAATTGTGACAAGATAGGCCACATTGCCATACATTTTCCATTGAAGAAAGAAGAATATAAGAAGAGAAACAACAACAAAAGACATCATGCACACCTATTTGAAGATGAATATCAATGAGAAGAGGAAGAAGGACCTCGAAAAAAACAAGCAAAAAAAGAAGATGCATAACAGTATGTATTATTCTTTGCACTCTCTAGGTCTGTGACACCTGGAGAAGATACATAGCTTATTGATAGTGGTGCTTGAAAGAACATGACTGGACAAAAGAAAACTCTGTCAAAACTTGAAGAGAAGAACTCTCCTCAGAAGGTATCATTAGTAGATGATTATCAATACCCTATCAAAGGAATTGATGAAGCAAGCTACAAGCTTGATTCTAGAACCCTCATGAAGATCAAGGAAGTCTTATATGTACCAGGATTGAAGAAGAACTTACTTTCTATCTCAACACTAGATAAGAAAGGATATAGGGCTGTATTCATATATGGACACATAATTATGTGGCCCAAAGGAAAATCAATTGAAGATGTAGTTGTCATTGGTGAAGAAGAAGGAGGATTATATAAACTCAAGGGACATTCAGAAAAAACCCTTGTTCATGAATCCACTATCCCTATTGAATTATGGCATAAGAGGCTTGCTCACATAAACTACAAAGCACTACCCCATGTGAGCAAAGTAGTGATAGGTTTACCATATTTGAAAATTGATCTTGAAGGCATTTGCAAAGGATGTGCAAATGGAAACAATATCAAGAATCCATTTCCGAAAAGTGAGACAAAGACTAAATGTACCTTGGAATTAATCCATTCATATGTATGTGGTCCAATTCCCTCAAAATATTTGAGTCATTATAAATATTATGTTACATTTATTGATGACTATTCAAGAAAGACATGGATATATTTCTTGAAAACAAAGGATGTATTATTTGGAAAATTGAAGGAATTCAAAGCCTTGATAGAGAATCATTCAAAA
>LPNX010935458.1:110624-132401 GCA_001517045.1 Pseudotsuga menziesii | reverse complement strand
AATCAAGACACTCAGAACATACAATGGTGGAGAATATACTTCAAAATATTTTGAAGCCTTTTGTAAAGAAGCTATAATCAAGAGGGAACTAACTACTCCCAACAATCCTCAACATAATGGTGTTGCAGAAAGAAAGAATAGGACCATTATGGAAGCAGTGAAGAAATGATACATGATAGATATTTTCCAATGCATCTATGGGCCCAAGTAGCAAGGACGATAGTTTATGTACAAAATAGATTATCCCATGGTGCCCTTGGATTCAATACTCTAGAAGAAATGTTCACAATAAAGAAGCCTAAAGTTAGCCACCTCAAGATATTTGGTTTTCCAGTATATGTTCACATACCAAAAGAAAAGAGATCCAAGTTGGACCCTTCCGGAAAGAAGGGAATATTTGTTGGATACTGTGAAGTATCCAAATCCTTCAGAATATACATTCCATAATTCCATCACATGGATATTAGTAGAGATGTCACATTTGATGAAGAAGCAACTCTCAAGAGATTCAGAAAGTGCCATCATGAAGAAGTATATGAAGAAGATGTACCTCCCAGAAATGTAGAAGCTACACTCTCCCCTGAAGATGAAACATCAGAAGACCATGATATGCTAGAACCCCAAGAACCTCCCACTATGAATATGTCGTTAAAGAAAAAGACTACTTGGGTAAGAGAAATTATACAAGAAGCAGAGAAGTATGGAGCTCCATAAGGCTCTACAAGAGTAAGCAAGAAATCAAAGCCATTTTCCATTTATGTGGCTTTGATGTGTGATCTTGTAGATCAAGAACCTACCGGTTGTGAAGAATCTATATAGAAGAAAGAATGGTTAGAAGCAAGGACATAAGAATACCAATCAATAATGAAGAATGATGTTTGGGATATAGTTCTCAAACCATAAGGAAAAAGTGTGGTATCTTCCAAGTGGATCTACAAGATAAAGAATGCATATGATGGAAGCATTGAGAAATACAAGGCAAGGTTTGTGGCTAGAGGATTCTCTTAGAAAGAGGGAATTGATTCTAAAGAGACATTTGAGGCAATAGCAAAGTACACTTCCATTAGAACCATCATGGCACTTGAATCCATGATGAACACCACATGGATGTGAAGACAAATTTCCTGAATGGTGTTACTGGGGAAGAAGTGTACATAGAACATCCATAGGGATTTGAAGATGAAGATATACATACTCATGTATGTAAGTTAAAGAAGGATCTGTATGGATTGAAGCAAGATCCTAAAGCTCGGTATGGAAGGATAGATAACTTTTTGACGAGCTTGGGATTTACCAAAAGTAAAGTTGACCTTAACTTTACTTTAAGGTTATGGATGATGAACCTGCCATATTATTGTTGTATGTGAATGATTTATTTATGACAGGAAATGAGAAACATATTATAGAGTAAAAGAAGAAGCTTGCTGAATAATTTGAGATGAAATACTTTGGATTGATGCACTATTTTCTAGGTCTGGAAGTATGGCAGAACTCAGAAGGAATCTTTCTCAACTTGGGAAAGTATGCTATTGAAATCTTAAAAATATTTGATATGTTGGAATGTAAATCCATGGACACACCCATGGATATCAACCTGAATTTGTTAGTTGATGAATCATTAGAGTTAGTAGTTGTGACTCTATATAGACATATTATTGGTTTGTTGATGTATATGATGAATACCAGGCTAAATATATGCTTTGTTGTGAACACCCTGATTCAATATTTAGTTGATCCTAGATGACTTCACTTGGTAGCTGCAAAGAATGTGATGAGGTACCTGAAAGGTACGATAGAATTTGGTCTATACTATGTTGGAGATCATGACTATAGATTGTATGGTTATACAGATGCAGATTGGGTTGGAAGTATCTTAGAGAGGAAGAGCACCTCAGGTGGATGTTATTGTATGGGATCCACCATGATCGCATGGTTTAGCAGGATGCAGTCCAGTGTTGCTCTCATCACAACTGAAGCAAAGTATATAGGAACTTGTTTTGCTAATTGTGAATCCATATGGCTTCGAAATTTGATGTCAGGTCTATTTGACATGGAGTTGGATACCACGATGATTCTATGTGACAACCAGAGTTGCATAAATATGACGGAGAAACCAGTGTTCCATGAAAATTCAAAGAACATAGAAATCTGGTATTTTTATGTATGTGATATGGTACAAAATGGAGCTATAAATCTCCAGTATCTGAGCACTGATGAGAAAGTTGGTGATTTGTTGACTAAGGCTCCATCTTGAGTAAAGTTTGAATACTTCCATGACAAGCTTGGTGTAGTTTGAAAGGACCTTCCTCGAAAGGGTGGGCAGTGATGATGATGTTGCAGTGGGATTGTATCATCCTTGGACATTAGTCCTAAAATGAACTGCAAACTGTTTGTCTCTGAGATGTGGTTGATGATGTTGAAGTGGGATTGTATCATCCGTGGACATTAGTCTTGAAGTGATCTATGGACTTTTGTCTCCATGATGTGGTGGGATTGTATCATCCCTAGACATTAGTCCTAAAGTGATCCACATTCTTTTGTTTCCTGATGTGGTGGGATTGTATCATCCCTAGACATTAGTCCTAAAGTGATCCACAAAATTTTATCTCCATGATGTGGTGGGATTGTATCATCCCTGAACATTAGTCCTAAAGTGATCTGGAGCATTTTGTCTTCATGATGTGGTGGGATTGTATCATCCATGGACATTAGTCCTAAACTAATCCACAGAATTTTGTCTTCGTGATGTGGTGGGATTATATCATCCCTGGACATTAGTCCTAAAGTGATCAGCAGACCTTTTTCTCCATGATGTGGATAGGATTGCATCATCCTTGTAATTATTTCCTAAAGTGAAAGGGATTGATCATACCATAATTAGATCATGTGTGTTTCATGTTATGTTGTTGTAGATGGTGTTGTTGATGATCAAAAGATCAAGTGTTGTTGATGATGTTGTTTTTTATTGAAAAATCAAGTGTTGTTCATGATGTTGTTGCTGATCAGAAGATCAAGTGTTGTTGTAAATGATCAAGTGATCGAGTACTGCAGAATATGAAGATCAAAGATAAAGACTCAGTGTTGTAGAAGATGATGCTCCGGTATTGAAGATGTTGAAGATGATCTAGTTTACACCATTTCAACTAGTGTATGGGTTCACACCATTTCAACTGGTGTATGGGTTGGAAGCTACTCTTCTTATTGAGTGTGAGATCCCTTCTCTAAATCTTGCGCTGGAACTTTTACCCAATACCACTATGGAGGAAGTATGTTTCTTGTATTTGAACAAACTCGATGAAACTCTTCGAGATGCAACCTTAGCTAATGAGGTGCACAAGTGACAAATTAAATATCAATATGACTGATTTTTTCAACCTCTCATCTTTAATGAAGGTCATTTGGTACTGACTTATGATAAAAAAACACGATAAGTTGGGAGGTGAAAAATTAGAATCCATGTGGCATGTTCCCTGTATTGGGAGTTATGTTCTAGAGAAAGGAGCCTATGAACTTAAAGATTATGATTGGATACCCTCGGGTCAGCCCCAAAATGGAATTTACCTTCGAAGGCACTATGACGAGGAAATATCGCATAGATACCTTGTAAATATTGTTAATAAAGTGTGTTGTTTGGACTTTTTATTCTTTTTATGAATGTAGGATTCATCTTAGGTAAGAATGCTTATATATTGTTATGCTTGAATGATCAAATGACCACATATTCAGGATTCGTAGATGGTATTAGTTGACATACCTTGAACCTTGCATCAACAACTTGGGTACTTTATTCCCCTACCAATGATTTGGTAAGCTCGGGAAGAACTTGTTTAGGTCCCACTACAAACAATATCACTGAATATCATGTGGTGATTGGACTATTAATTGAAGCTTTGTCAAATGATGTGATTCGGTTTAGGGTCTACCTAGATTCCGAACTAGTTGTTTCACAAGTAAACCGGGTTTATACCATCATAAATCCCTTACACCTTCAATTATTCCAAAGAGTTCAGCTTCTTGAGAGGTCTTTTGAGTTTGTTTCATACCAATATATTCCAAGACACCTAAATATAGTTGCTGATTCGTTAGCTAATTATGTTTTGGACTAGTATATAGCTCATATTTAATGTTCATTTAATATACATCACATATACAAACACATAATAAGAATCCATTCATGTAAAAACACACCACAATAGACACACATTTCTGTAAAAAGTTGTTTTTAATAAATATTTAACAACCAATATTGAGGAAAAATTCTAAAATCCATAAGGTTTCAGTGCACCAAAATTTGAAACTTTGAGTTTTCAGTACATCAAGATGGTCAAAATATGAAGCTTAGAAGCTTTCAGCATAATACTACAACTCAGAATGACTCTGAGATAATACTCATGCTCTTGGGAACACAACACGACACGAGATACCCTACGAAGTAGTCTCCCAAAACAACCTCAAACCCCTGTAGTATGGTGTTGATAATGCTTGGGTAAGTCATCAATAGATATATTCGGTACTCCAATGGTTAGTCTTTGTAGGTTTTCCTCAATATTCTGCAGCTCCTCTTATGTATCTATGTTTTAGATCACGATCTCTCTCACTACCCCTCACCTCTCAATGGGCGATGCTCCCGTTGGTCGTGATGGCCCAATATCTGCAATGTAGAATACAATGTATTAGTATAACAAAAATAACAAAAACAAAAATATACCATAAAATGAAAAACACAATGAATAATGGAATCTTTCTTACCACTCTTGTCCCATTGGTCATCCTCATGTAAGGGAAGATCAAGGTCTCCTCTGAAGTTCATCCTTGAATAGGCGTAGCCCTCCACCATTAGGATATATCCATGTATCCATCCAAATAATATAGAACCGTAGGTCAATTTAGGACCACCTCCTCCTCCATGGCGATCCATGGCCTCCACCCATCTCAACATGTGTGCATACTATGGATCAAACCTGTTCAGTGGAACTTATGGATGCAGTAAAGGAACTCTCTCCATGAAGAAGGATACCACTATTGCATCATAGATGAACTACTTAAGTTCCCCTCAGTGGCACTTCATTAGTTGGTATTTGAGGCTTACCAAAATCCCCTCACTCTAGTTAAAAATTGTTGGAGCCATGCACTCCAATGCATACAACACATGGGCCTGAGTAGTTTGGTGGGAAGAGCGGCTACCTACCACCTTCTCAATTATAAACAAAATAGTCCTCAATTCCCTATCCATTATGCACTTTATTAGGATCTTTCCACCTTGATATATTGTCTCAGTCACACAATACTCATCGATCAAGTCATCAATTGTCATCTCTCCTCCTCATGGTCTAAAGAGTAACATGGGGTTCCTTCTGCTAGAGAGCTCAGTCAAGAAATATATATCCTCCACATCTAGTGTGAGAATATGGGTACCCAATTCAAAATGTTGTTATTTGGGGTCCTAGATTCGAATTAGATATTACAGTAAGCAAATGTGGGCCCTCATGCCCAGAACCCTAAAGTATTTTAAAAGCATCCATTCTATTAATGCCATCACTGTGATTGGGTCATTGGTGGCTTCAGAATCATCCAATCCATGCTCTCTTTCCTTCTATATAACCATGGTGTGTTTGGAAACTTGTGGAACATCCATAAATTATCCATTACAAACACCTCATGCGAAGACAATTTAAAATTTTGTTTTAATTTATTGTTTTGAAACTTTGCGGGTCGTCGACGCTCTTCCTTTGAGTGAACAGGGTGGTGACTCACATTCCCTTTGAGAACAGAGTAGGGATTCCTCTCTTTCCCCTTTTGGGGAATGCGTCGACGCACTGCCTGAAAGGGAGAAGAGCGTAGCATAGGGTGTGCTCTTATCTTCGAAAAAAAACAACTCAAAACCATAAAAACCCTTAATAAAATTTAAAAATTTCATTACCAAATTTAAAGGGAGGGGCAAAGATTTTACCTTGACCTGATGAATTGTCGGATGGGTGGATGTAGCTTCCATAATCTCTGTCGCAAGATCATCTCTCAAAGAACTATTTTCACTCAAAACTCAAATGGTAAAAACAAATGGTAATTTCTTTTTACTATTGACCCTTTTAATATTATTTTTGGGTTAAAAAATGAAAAATGATATTTAATTAGTTAAATATTGTTTAATTTTTACCATGTTTTCTAAAGTTTTGAATATCAAAGTGTCCTAATGGCCTTTTTGGAGATTTCGGGACTTAATTGGACATTTGTTTTGCTACGATGAAGTTTATTTTTTACTTTTTCATGTTCTGTGTCAAACTGAAAAATCTTTTGAGCTCCTTTTATTCCCTAGTCATGCTCGTTAAAAACCTATAGAAAAGGTATCAAGTACACTTTCATCATTTTTTCGGACTCGTAAAACCTAATTTGAAAAACGAACCCCCATGGAGTCATTTTTAATATTTTTCAATCTCTTTAAATAGGAAAAGATCACCAAGCGAACTTGATTCTTTCATGCTTGTCAAAGTATTTGAAAGGTCATCTTCCCAATTATAGTTTACCCCTTTTTTGGACCATTTAGACTCATTTATGAAAAAATTGCAGTCTAGTTCATCGTAACTAGAAGAGTTCTCCTAGGTATCAGTTTATACTTTTTCAGACCTCGGGGACTAAACTTATGTAAAAGTCCATCTTTGGAGTTTTCTTTCGTCATTTCAAACTCTCTAAACATGAAACAACAACCAAGTTTACCTTCTTTAGACTCACAAAATTAAACGATGAAGGACCCTTTTTTGGGACTGAACCCATCCTTTCTTAGGTTCATAAAATATGTGATATTGGAATCATCCTATGATGAGCTATATCGAGTGTTTGTTATCCTTTTCATTTCATTAGAAAGAAAAGAGTCACTCATCTGTCATGATGGTGAAATGAAGGAAATGGGAAAAATAATTCAATTGTATTAATGGAAGATTATAGTCACCCTGAAACATGGCACCTGCCTGCATTTCATCCAAACAATTGGGTAATCAACTTGTCCTCAAGTAGATCCACTTTCATGAGTAATTTTAATCCTTTGAGTCAATTCAAAGAATGCATTGTCATGTATTTGCATTATGTCTAATCTCTGCCTCTTTGATTCAATGCTACCAAGTCACTTTTCATGCCATTCAGTGTTCAAGGGAAGCATTTAGCACAGCTTACGCATGCAGTTACCTTACCTTCCTTCGAGCTGGTCATATCTGAGTTAGTCCCGTGGTTGTTCCATAATCAAAATCACTTGATATCTACTTTTGTTTCAGGTTTTTTGTCGATGATTGGGGAAACATTATGGCCCTCCTTTGAAAAGTCTATTCCCATCGACGCCAGCACATTATTCGGGAATTAGTCTTAGAAACTAGTTAGTACCTTGAAGCTTGCATGCCTCAATGACAGGTTTCCTTGCTTTTGACGGTAGGCTTCCATTATTTACCTCTGATTGAAATATTCCACCGATTGTTCGACTTCAAATTTCCTACTCACCTTCGGAGGAATGTACTAGTGTACCTTTGGAATCATTAACATCAATGGTGATATCCTTCGCACTTGTTAATGGTATACATCAATGACTGATAATCAAATGGTTTCAACCATGTTTGACATAATGAAATCTATTCACATGGATAGAATTGTACTAGTTGGGATTGGGATGAAGACCCTGGGTGTTTAGGTATTCACTTGAATATGTGCCTATTCCCAGGTTGCGATGGAGTATTATGTGATCAAGTCACTGCATGGATCCACAATGTATGTCTAGTGGATATGATCATGTTTGAGTCATGATGACATAGATATATAGTGTATTTTTGGTATCTATGTCCAAATTTGAGTCTTGTTTATCATGGATCTATAGTGTATGTTGGTAGATGTGACCTAGCCATTATACATGGATTTGCAGTGTATTGGTCGACATCCATGATTTGAGTCGGATAGAGTATATAGCTCAGAGTATCTAGTATTGTAAGGAGTCTTCACTCGACATTGTTTTTCCTCTGCTTCTAAATCACATCTTGCAAATCATTTCACCTATCACATCCCTCTTACTTCATACTTTAGGGTGAATTTTATTACACCTAAATATTTCCATCTCTCCAAAATCCTTAAATTTTATATGCCAAAACACTTATTGGAGGAGTTTTACCTTGATAGAAGCCAAATATTAGCAGCCCTGGCGCACCTTGTATCTTCACATAGAGTGTCAACTAAGGCTGATGCCTCTTGCATGTTGACAGGAAGCATCAGTGACACT
Source organism: Pseudotsuga menziesii (assembly GCA_001517045.1). Classification (NCBI taxonomy): domain Eukaryota; kingdom Viridiplantae; phylum Streptophyta; class Pinopsida; order Pinales; family Pinaceae; genus Pseudotsuga; species Pseudotsuga menziesii. The sequence continues at coordinate 124,153 of LPNX010935458.1, read as the reverse complement.
CTTTTCATTTGGATAAACAGTGTTGGCCCTTCCTAACGCCTTATGATAACGGTGCAAAGAGTGTCGACACTCACAAAAAGGAAAAAAATATAATTTTTGAGAGCCTTCTATAAGAAAGGCTTTGTGGAGGCTTATCCCAACTGATCATATTAGGTGGCACTCAAACCCCTAACCTTTAGGGATGATCCCCCACCTTCCTCCACAAAAATATCAACCCATTTGATCTCCTTTTGGCCTATACAAGAAAGCTCACCTTCATGGAGGAAATATTAGAAAAGTACCTTTGTGTTGTTGGAATTACTCTAAGTGTAAGAGGAAAAGAGTTTGTATATTGAGTGAGAGGCTTCTTATAATTTGTGGATCAAAATCTTGTGGGGAGAAGAACAACATCGAAGCTTGGTTGTAATCTTTCCATCTATTACATTAATACAACATGTTTTCCCTTTCCTGTAAACTTTGTGTAATAATCATTGTTTATTATCTTTCTCTTCGGTCATTTATATAGATTAGCTTGATTATATTTCTCTTGATTATCAATCCTTTGGAATTTTTCTTGGATGGTGATCCCGTAAGTTCTTGGACCAATCCTTCCTTGATTCTGATTGGTACAGGGTTCCCTTGGTTAGACAGGCCAGTTAGCTTGGAGATGATATCTCCGGTAATGTCGACCGGTCGGTCGAAGTAGAAACGACCGTTGTGGTATCGACTGATGATAAATTTTACGGCAGCTTCTTTTGTCCCACCAAAGTTTGCCATCAGGGGTGCGTTGGGATAGTTGAAGATGGTGCTGCGTCGGACTTTTTCAGCCGCTTGGGTCATCTTTTTGTCGACGAAGGCCCACTCTTGGATCTCGGCCCAGAGTTTCTGCCATTGGCCCTCCTGTAATTTGGCATTTTTTATATGCTTTAGTCTGCGGATCAAGGGTGTATCCTCAGCCTGTAGCTCTTTCGCCTTGGTCGCTGCTCTGGTCTGCTTGGGGGCCATTATTTCTTTTTGGTCGGGGTTACTATAGGTTTCTGGGTTTTTAGTCGACTGAATGTGTGAGTGCTCTGTATGTAAGGGGTGTGGTGAATGAACCTTCGACGGTCCCGTATTTATAGGTGATGGATGTATTAATGGTAGACTTGACGGTCCAACTATAATACGCGAGTGTGGAGTAATGGTGAATTGCTTTCGGCGCTCGAAATCATAAATGTGCGATGGGACTTTCGAGGTCGTCAACCAGTGTCGGTGCGGAGAATGGTCGACCCGACTGGTCGATGAAGATGGTCGGAGGTGATGATGTCGGTTGTCGAAGTAGTGAGTTCCTGTCATGTTTTGTCATGTCGGGTGTATTACTTTGTTTTTGGAATTTCTAGCTTTTTATGGGTTTTTATTGACGGTTAAGGTCGTTATATGATTTATTTTATTTTATTTTTTTCAGTTTTTGTACCGTTTGAGTCGGGCTCCATTAACGAGCTTCCGAAATACTAGGCCCTGCAATGTTTTTAGTCGAACTGAACCATTGGGGTGTATCTATTCGACAAGGTAAGGTCCCATCCATTATGTGTGGAGTTTCTTGGGTTTTCCTTTGACTCGACTATTGTAGAGTAAGGCAAGGTCTCCAACCGACAGGTTTTTGTTTTTGATGTTGCGGTCATGCCATGCTTTCTGTTGTTGCTTGTGAATTTCTTGGTGTTGCATAGCCATGAGTCTGTGTTCCTCCATCTTTCTAAGTTGAAATAGTTGGTCCTTTCTTGCCTGTTCGACATTGACATGTAGTATTTGTGCAATAATAGGTGTCTGCTATCGGAAATGTAGGGGGATGACTGCTTCTTTCCCGTAGACTAGTCGAAAGGGGGTTTGGTCGATCGGCCGTTTATAGGCTGTCCTATATGCCCAGAGGACCGTAGGAATTTTCTCGTCCCAGTCGTCCTTGTCGGTACTACATATTTTGGTTAACCCTTTTGTCAATGTTTTGTTGAAAGCTTCAATCACGCCGTTCGACTGAGGGTGATATGCGGTGCTTCGTCGGTGGTCGATGTGAAATTGGTCGGTTAAATTTTTGATGGTTTTGTTGACAAAGTGTGATCCTTGGTCGCTGATCAATGTGAGTGGGCATCCGAATCAAGTGATGATGTTTTCATAGATGAACTTAGCGGCTACCTCACTTGAACATGTATCGATGGGTTCAGCTTCTGCCCATTTAGTGACATATTCTACTGCAGTGATAATATATCGTGCACTTGATCGTTTGGCAGGGATAGGAAATGCTCCTATGAATTCTATAGCCTAGATTTCAAATGTGAGACTAGGGTTTACAGATATCAAGGGAATTTCTGTGCTCGGCAGAGGTCGACCAATTCGTTGACATCTGTCACATCGACTAACAAAGTTTTTGCAATCTCTGTGGATTGTCGGCCACCATAATCCTGACTGTTGGATTTTCTTTGCAGTTGTGTCTGCTTGGAAATGTCCTCCTGCAGGTCCATAGTGTGCTTCATGCATGATTTGGTCTCGCTCATGGTCGAGTACACACCTTCTGAGAATGTCATCTAACCCCATTTTGTACAAAAATCCATTGATGAGGCTGTAAGGTGTAGCCTTCATAGCTAAGATTTGTTTTTTCTTAGTGTTCAGACCTTCTGGTGCCTGACCTGTCTCTAAGAATTGAGCTATTTCTTCGAGTTCTTCTGGAACTGATTCTATGCGAAATAAATGTGCGTCCGGCAAGTCGTCGTCGACTCCGGTCGGTTCCTCTCCTATGTCTATGCGGGATAGGTGGTCGGGCCCGACATTCAACTTTCCTAGTCGGACCATGACTTCAAACTCAAATTCTTGAAAACGAAGTAGCCAGTGACAGATTCTCCCATGATGAAGTGGTTTATTGACAAGGTACTTCAAGGCTTGATGGTCGGTATAAAATGTGAAGGGGTTTGCTAAAAGGTAATGACGATACTTTTGAAGGGCAAAGACCATACCTAGGGATTCCCTTTCGGTGGTCGAATAGTTTCTTTCAGCCTTATTTAATCTTCGACTGTTGTAAACTATAGTGTAATCCATCCCGTCATCCCCTGGTTGAGTTAGGATTGCTCCAATTGTTAATCCTGATGCATCGATATGCACATGAAATTTGGTCGACCAGTTTGGAAATTTGAGTATGGGGGCTTCGACCAGTTTTCTTTTCAGTTTGTCGAAGGAGATTTGGCATTCCTCTGTCCACTTGAACTCTTGATCTTCTTTTAGTAGTTCTTCCAAAGGGTAGGTCATATCTGAATAGTGTCTTATGAACTTTCTATAATATCCTGTATGGCCAAGTAACACCCTGACTTGTTTGGGGTTTACTGGTGGTTTCAGGTCAAGGATAATTTTAATTTTTGCAAAGTCGACCTTGATACCATCTTTACAGACAATATGCCCTAAGCGTATGCCTATGGGGGTCATAAAGATACACTTCTTAATGTTGAGGGAGAGTTGAATCTGTCGACATCTCTCCAACATAAGTCGGAGCCATTTGCAGTGATCTTTTAAGGTGGAGTATATAGTCCAGTCGTTGAAGTATACTGCCATGGTCTTATATATATATTCTTGGAAAGTCTTGACAACAATTCGGGAAAACACTGCAGGTGCATTCTTTAACCCAAAAGGCATAACTCTGTAAGCAAAGGAACCAAATTCACAGACAAATGTTGTCTTCTTTTGATCTTCTTTTGCTATGGGTACTTGGTTATATCCTGAGAATCCATCTGTGAATGAGTAGCATTCGTGGCCTGCAACTTCATTCAAGATTTCATCAGCATAGGGGGTTGGGAATGGATCTGTTAATGTTACTTTGTTGAGCTCCCTAAAGTAGACACAAATTCTTAACCTTGTCGGGTCATGTTTCTTGGGCTGTATGATCATGGGACTTGCCCATTCGGACTGGTCGATAGGGTAAATGATCCCTGCTGCTAACATGTTGTCGATTTCCTTTTTAACTATTTCCTTGTACTTGTGAGCTAATTTATAAGGTCTTTTCTTGACAGGTCGGACATCAGGTTTAGTATCTATTTTCATTTCTCCCATTTCTTGTACTAAGCCTTTTAAGTCTTTATAGTCCCTTGCAAAGACATCTTGGAATTCTCTAAGTAAGTTCACTATTTCGGTGGTCTGTTGTTCGTTCCAGTACTCACCAATCTTGTCTATTTTTGGTCGGTCGTCATTTGAAATGTCGACCTCTTTAGTTTTCACTTTGGCATCTAGCCACTCCGGTGCTTTAGCTTCATTGATCGACCAAATTCCTTCTTTGAATTGTGAGAATGTAGCAGGAAAGTCGGCTGCAGTCATTCGGTCAAGATCTGGTTTGTCGGTGGTCTCGACTTTCAGGATTGAATGGATAGGTTTTGTTGTTTCAATATGGTCGGTTTTCCATCTGAAGCTCTTGCCTTCTGTGTGTTCATTTTCTAAGTGTAAACGGGTTGCTTGAGGTCTGGATTCAGTTTGTATATTGTTACAGTCCTTGATCTGTCGGTGGTTCTGGGAGGGTTGTTTTTCGGTCGGTTGGAGAAATTGTTTGATTTGATGAGCTGTCTCGGCCAGTTTTTCATTTTGAGGTATGAACTGGAAGTCTTTGATAAAATTTTCCTTGAGTTCATGCCAAAAGAAGGTTTCTCCTCTAGCTTCCTCCATCTTATACCATTTATTGGGTAAGTTGTCTAGGGTTGAAGGGAACAAATGGGGCCAAGCTCACTCTTCTTTGTTGCCAAGTCTTCTCCACTCCATTTCAGAAGTCTTAATGTGTTCTTCTGGGTTTTGACCTTGGGTAAAGATAGGAATTTGGGCTTCCTGGGTTAACTTTTTTCCACCAAACTGTTCGACAAAGAAAGTCGAAGCAGTTGTCCAGGTCTGTAGTTTTGTCTGATGGGTATCCCACCATCTAGCTGCTTGACCTGTAAACGTTTCCACTAAACTTTGAAGTCGACCATGTTCTCCAATATTTTTAGATACTTGTTCAATGTGCATGACTGGGGATTCCCTCTCCTTATACCTGGGTAGTTGTGTAGGTTTTAAGTTGGTTGGTTGTAAGGTAGGGCGTTCCCTTACTTTCTTTTCAAAGATTTTGAGGATAATGGATACTATGAAGCACTGTCGGGTCATTTTTTCTGTACTTTTTGTATAGTCCAACATTCTCTTGCTTGTGTTTCATAATTTTCCATCTCCCGATCATACAGTTTAGCATCTGAGTTATAACCAATTGAGTCTTGGTTACCTAAGTAAAGTTCTCCATGGATGTTCGACTCTGTGTAGTCTGTATTGTTGTGGATCTGGTAAAGTTGTCTGACATTGTCTTCCTCATTAATAGGTTCTATCCAAGGTTCTCCTTGGGATGGGTGAATGGGGACAATGAATTTTTGACCATTTCCTTTTAGCCTGATGCGTTCCTTGTCTAATGATATGGATGCTTTCATTTGTCTTCCCCAAGGTCGACCGACGAGCGCGGGGAATGAACTAGATCCCTCTTTTGGGTCAATAATTTCAAAATCAACCTTGGTCGAAATTCCTTTAATGGTTGTGTCGACATTTTTCCAGACCCCAATGGGTTCAATGAGGCCTTGGTCGGTGAGTTTTAGGTAAATGCTTGACTCGTAGAGTCGAGGTCTTCCCATCTTTTCCCATGTATCCCGGGTCATGATATTTACTTGGGACCCGAAGTCAAGCACTACTTGTCGGACGTGGTAACCTTCGATTTCTAGGTCGACAAGTGGGTCAACATCATTTTTGGCTTTTTGGTTCAAGCTGCAAATGTTCTTAGTCTGTTTTCAAAGGTTGGTACTTTTTATTTCATGCAATAAATCATTGATCTGAGCTACGGATTTGTCGGTTTGAGCGAGTTGGATTAATTGATGTATTGTGTCGGGTCGACTAGTGTCTTTATTTCGGGCAATGTCATGAAATATGTGGGTGGCTTCTTGATATGTTTGTTTTTCCTTCATAGGATCAGGGTAACCATTTGTGTCTTTGATCTTATTAATTTGAGGGTTATCAGGCCCTGTTTTTGTGCCCTGTCGAGTGACAATATGTAAATTTTTAGTGGTTATTACATCATGCTTTTGTACACAAGACAAGACATTAAAATTTTTTTTTGTATTGATTTTTTCTAACATAGTAGGACAATCCTCCAACGAGTGATCACCTACTCCACAGTGTGTACAGAATTTGAGGTCAGTTCTGTCCTTGTATGGACAGTCTGCGTATCGGTGACCCTCTTTGTAGCATGTGAAGCACTAGGTTGGTCGACGCGTTCGTATGTCGCGATTCCCAGGGAATCGACCTCTTCCTCCATAACCCTGACGTCGGTTGTCATACCAGCGCTCATATCGTCAGTCGTTGTATCTTTGTCCATTATGGTTGTTTGCTGGGTTGATTTGCTCATTGTTTTGTGCTACTGCATTCGTTTGGTAGACCGCCTGATACTTCTATCGGTTCTTGAGGTTTAACTGACAGTCGGCCGTGTTGTGACTTTTGGTCTCACAAATGGCGCACCAGGAAGCCTTTCCGTTCTTCATGTTAAAGGGACAATATTTTGTAGAGTGATCTTCGTGTTCCTGGAAAATGTCGCAAAATGATTTGGTTTGTAAGAAGCGGATGTCTTGTCGACTATACTCTTGTCGACAGTTATCTTTCGAGTGACCAGCCGTCGAGCATTTAGTACACCAGATTTCCTGATTCTTGAGGGTTAGTTCCTTCAAAGACTTCTGCACGTTCTCGAGCTGTTCCTCTAATCTGTGGTCCGTAGGGTAAGCAGGTATGTCTTCGTCCATCTCGACCTGCAGAGCTTTTGTTAGCGTGTCTTCATACATTTTGAATGTCTCCAGACTGATATGTCGGCGTACTTTCTGCGATAATGCTGCAAGGAACCATTGAATTAGTAACTGTTCATCAATAACATAGTCTGGCTGGCTTAGTAGGTCCTTCCAACGTTTGTCGTAGTCGCGGACTGTCTCCCCTGGCTTTTGCTGTGTCGTTTTGATCTTTTTGGCGGCCAGGTGCTTAGCGTATGGGGTTTTGAAGAATGATAAGAACTGCGCTTTAATATCAGCTTTCGTCGCTCTGGGTTTCCTTTCCGAAAAGGTCATGTAACATGTTAAGGCCCTTTTCCTTAAGGCTCCAGCAAACTGTGCCATTTATCGGTCTTCATCTGTTACCTGGTTTGCTTCCCAGGTCGACTCGCAGACGAACCAATGTCGTCTGGGGTCTTCATCTCCCTCGTAGAGGGGAATGTGAGCCGATCTGTGACCCATGTCTGAATCACTTTCACTGCTCTCAGAATTTGGTGGAGGTGGAGGTGTGGGTGGTGGTGAAAGTGGTGGGGTTATTGATGTAGTCGGGCCTGCGGAATTTTGGTCGACGGATCTTGAGCTCCCGTCGGTTATCGAGTCGTCGTCGACTTGCAGTCGGTTGATGTCGACTTCGGCTGTCAATGGTCCACTGCAACTTTGTGTTCGCAGGTCTGCTTGTTCGATTTCTTCTAAAGCTATACTTGGTGGGGGGGGGGTGCTCCTTCATGTGTCGGTAAGAGCAAGTGGATACTTCGGAGGGAGGGTGCCACTTGAAACATCACCCAGTTTCCTTCGAGCGGTCAACGTATAATAAGGTGTCGACCCATGTACGTTTCATCACCTAGTCGGCTCCATATACTGAATTCACCAGCTCGTAGTCGGAGGTCATCTTCGACAATAGTCTGTATTCTAGTATGCAGATTTGTTGGGGAAATGGTTATCCCATCATTAGGAGATGTTATTTGGAGAGCTTCTGGCTGCTCTATCCACACTTCTTCCTCCTTAGGGGATACCTCTTGCTCTACGCCCTCTTCCTGTCGGCCATGACCCGACTCTGGCAGATTCTCTTCGCAGTCGTTCTCCCTAGGGTTTTGTTCACTGTGAAGCCCTGCGGCTCTTTCATGTCTTGCTTCCCTTCTCTTCTATCTTTCATCCCTTTCTCATTTCTGAATGTCCGACATACTTTCGTACAATACTATTTTCTTGAGGTCCTCTTCGGTCGACTTTTCATTACTGGTGACGGTTATCCGGTTGACTAGGATCCACTATACTCTACCTCCGACACATGACCAGCTACCCCCCCATAGCCTACCCGACGCTTTTAAAAAGCCCGGATAGTTCGATTTATTTGCTCAGGAAGTATTCCCACTCCCTTTCTGCAATGAATTTCTCCCACTTCCTCTGCTTCTCCGCCCAGTTAGTATTTGATGGTTGTTCGCACAACGGTGGACGAGGTTCCACGATGTGGTCTGCTCCGTTCTCTATCAAGAATTTGAACAGCAAGGTCGGTAGGGAACACAAAAATTGTTCGGTGAAATCTGTGTAAAATTTTTCTTTGACAGTTTCCACAAAAGTTCTGTCTTCGACCACTTGTTCCTCACAGAAGTCGTCGGCAATTTTCTCAAACCACTCCGACAAATTTGTTCGGCCTCCTTGGATCAGTTTTTCTAGCAACTGTTGTTCTTTAATTTCATCCGGATTTCTCATCCAAAAGTTGCTTCAAGAGTTGGGGTACCGATTCGACAAATTTTTCATGCGTCTCTATGAAAAATCTTGCTTTGGCTTCAGTGACTGTTAAGCTATTCCTTCTTGTGTAATTTTGCAAGTAGTTCGCAATTTTACGGTCCCACTAGTCCTTAATCTCCTGCTCTGGTATCATATGTGAGCATATATTTCAGACATGTACTACCAGCAATGGAACCAATGTTGTAATCTCACAGATCACATAAGGTTACCAATAATACATACTAAAACATATATATCTATAAATCAGAGACAAGATACAAGAACAAATAGGAAAATAGATTATATTATTGCAATGAGTTCATACAAGGAAGAGAACTGAACTGAGTTCTCGTTTGGCTCAACAGCCTAATATATACAATTTACAAACAGTTACAAAATAACTACCTGTCGGTTCGGTGAACCAACACGACTTTTACTTAACCGACTTAATCTTCTAGTTTAGTCGTCCGACCGACTTAGTTGGCTGATCGACTAAGTCGGCCCATCGAATTAGTCGGTCGATCGACTAAGTCGGTCTTCGTTCAAGTCAACTTTGTCAACTTTCTCCTTTCTACAGGAGGCTTATCCCAACTGATCATATTAGGTGGCACTCAAACCCCTAACCTTTAGGGATGATCCCCCACCTTCCTCCACAAAAATATCAACCCATTTGATCTCCTTTTGGCCTATATAAGAAAGCTCACCTTCATGGAGGAAATATTAGAAAAGTACCTTTGTGTTGTTGGAATTAATCTAAGTGTAAGAGGAAAAGAGTTTGTATATTGAGTGAGAGGCTTCTTATAATTTGTGGATCAAAATCTTGTGGGGAGAAGAACAACATCGAAGCTTGGTTGTAATCTTTCCATCTATTACATTAATACAACATGTTTTCCCTTTCCTGTAAACTTTGTGTAATAATCATTGTTTATTATCTTTCTCTTCAGTCATTTATATAGATTAGCTTGAGTATCTTGTATGTTTCCATTACTTTTTTGGCTATGATCTATGTATGTTATTTGAACATTAACTGAGCTAAATATCTCCATTCAGGAAGGATAGTCTTCATAGGAAAGGTAAAGGTTTCGTTATGATCAAGTGAGCTTTCCAAATTTAGAGAGAGGATTTCATAGTTGTCTTTTCTTTGTTCTAGATCTATCCCATTTAGACTAGGGAAATTATTCATATCTGCACCTACCGAGGATTTCCACTAACAGATACCTAAAACAAGTTTCAAAATGGGACTTTCCAATGGAAGTGTGGACTACTCTATTATAAGAGTATTGAACATAGATTGGATTTCATCCCAAATATTTATATGCTTCTAATTGTAACCTCTCATAAGTAGCACCAAAGTCTTGTTGAGTACTTTTATCTGCCGATATCTCTATGGATGGAATGTTGTAGATCTCTTCAACTTAGTGCCCATATTTTCCTCAAGTGTACTCCAAAATGTACTGAGAAATCTAGTATCCCTGTCAAAGATGAATATCCTTGGGATCTCAAAGTGCATCTAGACTTATTCAAAGGACATGTTTTCTACTTATTGTTATTTCAAGGTCATTTACAAGGAATAATAATAAACACATTATTGAATCAATAAAATACCAAAAATAAATAGTCATGTACCTTCCTAATGGTTTATACCACCCACAAAATCCATGGAGATTCTCTCCCATGCTCTCATAGGAATAGGTAAGGGATAGTACAGACCTTTCTTCCTATCACTGGGCTTGCTTATACAACAAAATATGCACCCTATTATAAATCGAGCTACACATTATTGCATTCTTGGCCAATAAGAACACCTTTGCAAGCTAGCAATTGTCTTCACAACCCCAAAATTCACTGCAACTTTGGAGGTCTGAGCCTCTCTCATGAGTTGCAATCTTTCACCTTAAGCAACATACAGATTTTCCAACTTGTAGAGTAACCCATCCTGAAGCTGATAGTAAACCTTGTTGTAACCTTATTCCACATGGAATTGGCCTTTTAATTGTTGAAATACCTCCTTGAAGTCCTCATATTTTGTGTATTCCTCCTTGTGTGCTCCTTGTATGCATCATGGGTGAAGGATCCATATGTATAAGAATACCCAAACTTGTGATCCTAGTTGTAGGTGGATTTCAAAGCATATATTCCAACTTGTTTGTATTCCTTTATTGTATTTGATTATTATACAGAATTGTTGTAAAAATACCATCCACTTGTAGTGTTGTGTTTTATGTAGCTTATTTCGGGATTGTAAACACTGTAGTGGTTGGTGATCAGTGTGAATGATGGTGTTCTTTTACATCAAATAGTGCTTATAATTCTAAATGGCTTTAACCAAGGCATAGAGTTCCTTATCATATGTAGGATATTTCATGACATTTCCATGGAACATTTTGAAATGATAGCATATTGGCCTCCCTCCTTGCACAAAAATTGATCCCATATCCCACTTGCATCTATCTCCAATTCAAAAGGATTCCGCAAGTTGAAATATGTGATAGTTTATGCTTAATTAATATTTCATTTTATCTCCTCAAAGGATTCATACTAATTCTTCCCCCACTAGAACCCCTTATTTTTTGTTGTTATGGCATGAAGAGGTGCAACCACAACTGAAAAGGAAGATATGAACTTTCAAATGTATTGTGTTGCCCACAAAAATGTCCTAACTTTAGTGAAATTTATAGGAATTTTCCACTTGGTGATGGCCTCCATATTTGTAGGATAAATGTTAGGTTCCCCTCCACCAATAACATACCCCATATACACCAGTGGCTACTGAGTGATCTCACATTTCTTGAGATTAGTCAGAAAATACTGTTTTTGTAGAGTCTCTAACACTTTCTTGATATGTGACATATCGTCTTCCCAGGTAGCACTATGAACCAATATATCATCTAGATACACTATTACATATGAACATATGAAATGGTGGAATACATCAGTCATCAAACACATAAATGTAGCTAGTGCATTACAAAAACCAAAAGGCATTACTAACCATTCATATAGACCTTTCCTAGTCTTGGAGGAAATCTTCTAGGCGTATTCTACCTTCATGCATACCTAGTAGTATCTTGATTAGAGATCCAACTTGGTGAAGCACTTTGCATTCTAAAACTGATCTAGCAAATCATTGATTCTAGGAGTATCTGTAAAATTGTTCAAGATACAAGATATTCAAGCTAGATTGAACCTCACTGTGAAAGAAGAGTGAATGAGGACGAAGAAATTCAATGTTAGAATGATCAAACAATCACGGTGAAATTATTCAGACAAGAGGAAAAAATTTGATAGCATAACATTATTCTCATAATCATTAACCTATATGTAATACATCCATAATACAATAAAGGAAATTCAAATCATCTAGGAGTGATTCAAATCCCATGACTTGGAATGACACCAGAGATCACTAACTGTGGAAAAATCACAACTAGAGTCTCACTAGTGCAGCTTTAGACAACTAAAACACCTCGTAATCAGTTAAATGACCTATGAAGGTGAGCAAAGGCACCCAATCTCCTTAAATCATGCAAATTTGGAACTAGGCTAACTGAAGGCGAACTAACTAATGCCCATCAGAGCATAACTCAACAGAGACTAGGGTGGACTAATGGTCGGACTCCCATTACTCAACATGGGTTCCTAAAATATAGGGATTGGCCTCTAGAGCTCCCAAACTCATGCAAACTAGCACATTAGCTGGTATGTGGGCCCTAAATAACTTTCCCATGGCACTAATGAAGTGGAAAAATAGTCCTAAGCTAGGAACATGACATTTAGCCTATGTTGGTCAAGGGACGATTAAAAATAATCCTAACACCCACCCTTAATCCAAACTTGGACAAACTGGGCCCTGGAAACTAAGACCAAAGGTCACCCATAAAATATAATGGAAAAAAGTAACTGCTCAATAAACCAAGGAAATGGGGAAAACTTCATGGGACCCCCCCGTCAAAATAAATAGTGAAACTAGGAACAAACATGAATCAAAACTTCACACCAAGAAGAGACCTAGGATAAACAGATATCTTTTCAGGGAAATATTTTGTGAATATGTCCATGATCTTATCCTATGTAGGGAAGTAATGCATAATGATAGCCTTACTATGCAATACTTCCCAGATGTAGTAAATGTGGACTTCAATGTGTTTACTCTGCTACTTCTCTACTCGATCACTGGAAAGTATAATTTCACTTTGATTATCACATAAGATATCTACTGAAGGAGAAGTGCGAATTTCAAACTTTATTAGAATCCCATGAAGCCAAACGTCCTGAATAACTACATTCACAACCCCCTGATACTCTGCTTTATCTGAAGAGAGAGTAAGATTGCTTACTTCATTCCCAACATGAACGAAAATCCCGAAGTAGATTTTCTACCAGTACTGTCTCAAGCCTAGTCTGAGTCAATATAACCAACCATATCTAGCTGAGCACCAGCAAAATAGTGAATCCCAAACTCTCTAGTACCCTGCACATAATACAAGATTCGATTTACTACCTTGCAACGTAGCTCATGTGGCACCTACATGAACCTAGCAACAAAACTTACAACATATGACAAGTTTGGTCTCAAATGAGTAAGGTACAATAAGATACCAATCAACTATCCATAGAGATTACTATCAACTAGGTGTGTAGAACCACCTTCTTCCAATATGATTCCAGATAAGAAGGGGAAGGATGCTCGTTTGCAATCAGTCATATGGAATCTTTGGATAAAATATTATATGTATCTGAACTGAGTAATCATGATCCCTAAATTTATTTGATTCACTTCAAGGCCAATAAACTATCTTAGCAGCCCTATATCTGTTATGGAGAATCCCTTGCTCAAAGATGATTTGATTTCCCTCAATATAGTAGTTGAACAATTGGTAATGAGAAAGTCATCGACATACAATACAATCAATAGTAAGAAACTTACCTTGTGTTGCATGTAGACATTACAGTCAGACTTGCACCTTTCAAACTTCTATGAGAGTAAGAAGGAATCCATCTGATCTA
>LPNX010935458.1:85098-95232 GCA_001517045.1 Pseudotsuga menziesii | reverse complement strand
ATGCCAAGCCGACCACCCCAACTTTGGAGGTATGGAGTGAAAAACTCAGAAATTATCAGTCGTTTATTCAACAACCAATAATAACCAAGGGAAAAAACAACCTAGGCTGGTCGGATTGACAAATAAAGTCTAAGAGACCGAGTCTTTTACAGACACTATCATGCTAGAACATTTATTACAACTCCCCTAAGGGGGTATGAACATGTGATATAGTACAACAAAGTTTCCCAAAAGCAAGACTGAAGGTCTTTTGAAGTCCGAACAAGTTATCCTTATCCGGCTCGCTAGGCTCACTTGATAAAAAACCACTAAGTACAACTTAGGTGGTAATAGACTTCTCTAAAGGTTGTTTGGTTTCTACCTCCTTTCTCATAGTGACCATGTACAGACCTTTGTTGTGCAACACAATCTGGATATCTTCCCTCCAATCAAGATAATTCAAGGGTGTGAGTACCTCGGTGTCAAGGCTCTTGAATTTTCCATTTTGTAGCTTTAGTAGCAACATAATTCTTCTGAATTCTTCAATTTACCTGCAAAAATAAAATTTCAATTCAAAGGAAAACCAATTCAATAACCCTCTACTTCAACATGTGCACATTATTAGGGTACTTCACACCTAGATAAAGCTTTTTGAATTTATACAAAGGGAGCAAGGCATAGATACCGAGAATGATGTGGAACCCAATTTCCTTTGGTGCATCAATGGAAGTTTCTGAGGATTAAAATTAGCCTAAGCACCTACTATGATACCATGTAAAATTTTTCAAGCTACCGGATATTCATGCTGGATTGAACCTCGTTGTGAAAGAAGAATGAATGAGTAAGACTAAATTCAGTGTTAGAATGATAAAAACAATCATGGTGAAATTATTCAGACAAGAGGGAAAAAATTGACAGAATAACATCAATCTCATAATCATTAACCTATATGTAGTACATCCATAATACAATAAAGGAAACTTGAATCCTCTAGGAGTGATTCAAATCCCATGACTTGGACTGAAACCAGAGATCACTAACTGTGGAAAAATCACCACTGGAGGCTAACTAGTGTAACTCCAGATAATTGAAATAGCTCAGAATCAATTAACTGACCTAGGTAGGTGAGGAAAGGCTCCCAATATCCTTAAATCATGCAAATTTGGTGCTTGTATAACTAAAGTTGAACTAACTAATGCCCATCAGAGTATAACTCAACACAGACTAGGGTGAACTGGTGGCAGGACTCCCATGACTTAGTGGGGGTTCGTAAAAGATAGGGATTGGCCTCTAGAGCTCCCAATATCATGCAAAATAGTGCATCAAGTGGGAGGTGGGCCCCATATAAATTCCCCATGGAACTAATGAAGTGGCAACATACTCCTAACCTAGGAAATTGACATTTAGAATATGGTGGTCAAGGGAGGATTGCAAATAATCCTAACAATATCAATGGTTGAGGGTGATATTATTAAAAGATCTATAGTCAATACACATCCTCCAAGTCCCATCCTTCTTGGGTACTATGAAAATGGATTACCCACAAGGTGATGTGCTTGGTTGGATTACTTCATGCTCCAATAATTATTGTAATTGCTACACTTCACTTCTTCTACTTATAGAATAGAATTTCCAGTGAAGCGCTCCTTCTTTAGATGTAGCCAAACCTCGTTACCAATTTGGAATGAATGAGGAATATGATGTTTGTCGTGTCAGGCCTTAGATTTTGCATTAGCTCACTAGAACATTTCCTATGCTTGCTTCTAGATGTTGTAGATTTGATCTATGATCTTTAATTCTTTCTCAAATTTTTGTGTTTCGAATTCTGTGTCATTCGACTATGTCGAGGAACTGATCAAGTCAATAGGAATTGAGGGTTGAAATCCATAATAGATCTCAAATGGACTCTTTGCTATAGAACTGTGTTGAGCATGATTGTAGTTGTGATGTATGTATGAGAGGATTTCATCCCATGTTCGACGATGCTTGTGGTTGTACATGCGAAGCAATTGTACTACCAAGCGATTTACGACTCCTGTCTGTCCATCTGTCTAAGGATGGAAGGCTGTTGACAAAGAAAGTCTTGTGTTGAGTTGTTGCCAAATAGTTTTCTAAAAGGTGCTGAAAAATATGGCATCTATTTCAGAAATAATGGTTGTTGGAAGGCCATAATGTTTCCAGACATGCTCGAAGAAGAGTTGAGCAGTCTGTTGTACTGTTGTGGTCTTCTTGCATTGTATGAGTATAGACATCTTGGAAAATATATCGACTACTACTAATATTGTGTCCTGCTAATGTTTGGTAGTAGGATATCCCATCAAGTAGTCCATAGAAATAGATTCCCATGGTTGACTAGGAACTTACAGTGGTTTGTACAGTCCTTGTCGTCGATTCGACGATTTAGAAATGGAACAAACCACACACAATTGAATGTACTTGTTGACGTCAGATTTAAGTGAAGACCAATAAAAATATTTTTGGAGGATAACAAATGTTTTTGTGACTCCAAAATTTCATGCAGTCTTGTTGTAGCGTGTGTCCCAAATGAGATTTTTTCGGCGCTCACCGGTCGGTACGCAAAGTTGTCCAATATTGTATAACAAGGTGTCCTACCAGAAGTAGTCGGTAGTAGACAACATGTCGCCCTAAATCTATTGATATATTGCAGAGAAGAAGCAATATACCAAATACAATTGTGACCAAGAAGTGGTGTCATAACCATGCATACTCATCACTGTAGACAGTAGAGTAATGGGTGGTCGACTGAGACAATCGGATGCAGAATTGGCTTTGCCTTTTCGATACTTAATTACCAACTAAAATTGTTGTAGGTAATTAATCCACTTGAGTTGTATATTTTTCTGTAGTTTCAACTGGGACGAGGAAAACTGTAAAGGCTTATGGATAGTTAGAATGATTGTTTCCTTTCCAAGAATGTAGTGTATCCATTTATTAATATCTAGCACAATGGCACAGTTATTTTTCATACGTCGAATACCTTCTAGCAGTGTCATTGAAATTTTAGAATGAAACACAATTGGGTGACCTGACTGAGTGATCAATGCATCGAGCGCATAGTCTGACGCGTCCATCTCAATCTCAAACGGTTGAAGTAAATCAGGTAACACAAGTACTGGTGTAGTACAAAGAGTTTTTTGAGTTGTTCAAAAGCTTGTTATTGCGTCGATGTCCATTTGAAGAAAAATTTTCCATTTCCTTTAGTCAACTGATTCAAAGGCCATGCAATGTGGCTGAAGCCAAGTATGAACCGTCTATAGAAATTCACAAAACCAAGAAAACTTCTCAATTCATGAATGTTTTGAGTAATGGGGCAATATTTGAGGATCTAAACTTTTTCTGGGTCACCATGAATGCCTACGGAGTCAATTACATACCCCAAATATTTGATGATGGTCATTACAAATGAGAATTTGTCCATGTTTAGACATAGTCGATGTTGTTGGAGTGTCGAAGATTTTTGACATGTTCTTCCCATGATCGAATGAAAATCAAAATATCGTCGAGATAGACAATGAAACGCTTGCTAATGAAATGTCGTAGAATGTCATCCATATATCTCATGAAGGTTGCAGGTGCATTGGTTAAGCCGTAAGGCATGACTAACAATTCAAACAATCCTTCCTTGGTATTGAAAGTCGTTTTCCATACATTAGTGGACTCGATCGAAATTTGATGATATCCCGACTTAAAGGTCAAGCTTTGTAAAGAACTTAGCACATTTCAGACTGTCGATAAGTTCATCTATCTGTGGAAGAGGATATATGTTCTTTACTGCAATCTTGTTGAGAGCCTGATAGTCGACGCACATGCGCCAAGTCCCGTCTTTCTTTGGAACTAGGACGACTAGACTTCCAAAAGGAGAGGAGTTGCAGATGTGACCTTTGTTGATCAAATCCTGGATTTTCATGCGAATATATTCATTCTTGAGAATGGATCTTCTGTAAACAGATGCGTTAGGTAATGAAGAACTGGAACAAGTTCAATAGAGTGTTTTACCTGACAATGCAGAGGTACTCTGTCTGGCTCTTGAAATACGTTTCGATATTCGTCAAGAATATGGTCGATCTATTGATGTTGTCAAGAGCTAAGTTGGTCGGTGATTCAACTCATTGCTGTAGTCTTTTTGGAATTATAAGGATTTATCATAATCAATGCGAACTTTTGAGTATGGTTGATAAGATTCTTTGTTTGTTTGGCAGATGTCATAGCAACTGTTGATGTGGGTTGTCGCTCTGGTATGTCGTACCATTGATTTCAAATTTTGACAATCACCTTTTATGGTCATGACTGATATGTACCGTGTCAATCCCACAAGTAAGGTTTCCCGAACAGGGCGTCGGCTAGGGAAAGAGGTGCCACGTCACAAAGTACTTCATCTTCAAAAGGCTTAATGAAGTAGGTGAGTCTGCATTGGCGAGTGATCCTTAGTTCCTATACATCCTTCATCCAACCGATATTGTAAGGATGAGCATGTGGAGTGGTGACAAGACTTGATTTCTTCACAAGATATTCATAAACGAAGTTCTTCTGGATACTATTATCTGCTATCAAATGTAATGGATTTTTCTGAACCCATATCTATGTATGGAATAGGCGTTCATGTTCCTCCTCATCGACGATAGTCAAGGCTGTCAGAGTGGTCGATGTCGAAGCCAAGAGGGTCGATGATTCTGGGTAAGATTCTACTAGGGTTTTGTCAAATAAGTCGAAGGTTAACAATTTTGCCAAAAATGTCTTTTGAGATTTGCATTCGGGCGTATCATTCCAGGATGAATTGTGATAATCACACCATTTCCCAGTAGGATCTTGTTTGCAGTAATCCTTCTTCTCTTTTTGAAAGTGCTTCTTATGATAATCGGGATTTAGTGGAGTCGGCTGAGAAGAGTGCTTTGACTTGTCGGAGTCGGTTGACGACTTCTTGTCGAATGTTCGATCTATTGGATTTTTCATGAAACATGATTTTCCTTTTTGTTTAGATTCAAGCTTGCTAGCGTAATGAAATGCATATGCAAGCGTACCAATGGTCAGAAACTCTATTTCTTTCTAAATGTACGGGGATAAACCACTGATGTACTTCAGGACAAGCAATTTCTCTTCTTCTTGGACGTCAAGTCTATCCATGAGTTGATAGAACTCGTTGGTGTAACTCTATACATATTGGTATTTCCAATGCCTTAGCTGGTGCCACTTCTTTAACTGCTGTTCAAGATACTTGGGTGGGTAGCACTCCTTTTCGGACGTACTCGACAAATTTTACCCATGTGTCCATGGGGTTTCCTCCTTTTTCCATCTTTGTTGATAAATTATCCCACCACCAGTGTACAGAGGTTGACATCTTTAAGGACGCAATGGGGATCTTGTCCGCTTCGAAGAGTTGATTCACGAAGTAGTAAGATTCCAATTGTTGTACCCAATTGTCGATGGATTCTAGTGGGGTCTCATCAAGGATTCTCTGGATGTTGAAGTGAATCACATGAGAATCTCACTGAACTATGCAAACATATCGGTTCGCTGGCGAGCCAGTGCTTTTTCTATGAGTTTCTCTTCTTCATTAGTTGCATGTCTATTGTCTTCTTCTTCGGCCATCTTTTCTAAAGTCAAAGATAGTGCTTGCTTGTGTTGCTGATTTTGCAAGCGTATTTGAACATGCATAAGTTAAATAACTTCGATGGAAGTGCTTATGTAACTCAAACTCTGAACAAGCTCAAGCTCGAATACAAATGATCCAGGCTGTGCCTAGGTGCAGGCTGAGTACAACAGTTTGACTGAATGAGTCAAACACTGTTATGGAGGAAGAATAAAAAGAATAGTTAAATAAGGAAATACACTATATAGACAGAGAGTATGCGCATAGACAATATGCAAGAATTTGAACCAACTTCTATTATTACTTCTTCTCCATGAAGGTTGATTGATTTTATACTACAATTGTGTGCATGTTTATATAAAATGTTGAGACGCTTGGGTGACTACCTGTTGGTCAGATTTTCTGACTAAGGCCAACTTGTAGGAAGAGGATTTAAGAAGAAAACTAAAAACGCAAGAGCTGAAAATGCAATAAGATAAAAAATATGAGAAAATATGAGTTGTTGCTCAGAATTTTATTAAGCAAAGGAGAAAGATACAAGTCTACCTTATGCAGCTATGAAACTATCTATTTATAGTAGATTTTCAAACATGTTTTTACTATTCAAATTTCTGCTGGAGGGTGAATTTCATTTATTGGACGACCGGGTGGTTGATTGACGATGGATAGCTAGGAGGATGGGCGGCTGTTTCTGGAAGTTGCTTGTCGGCTACAACCGTCAAGCTTGTAGTTTTCAACACTCCCCCTTAATCTTGACTTCTCAATGATTCCCAAACCTTTCCTTATATGTTCAAATCTTTCTTTTTCCAATGGCTTGGTGAATATATCTGCAGATTGATCTTCAAACTTGCAAAATTCAAGATATATTTCACCATTGTTAATAATTTATCGGATGAAATGATATATAGTATCAATGTGCTTGCTCCTTTTGTGAAAAACATGATTTTTTGATAGTTCTATTGTTGAATTATTGTCACAGTAAATTTTTGTTGCCCCTTCCTGATCTTGCATCAAATATGACATTATTCTTCTTATCCACGCTGCTTGACATGCTGCTGATGTTGCTGCTACATATTTTGCTTATGTAGTTGAAAGAGTAACAATAGGTTGTTTTTTAGAATCCCATGAGATTTCTCCTGAACCAAGATGGAAAATATACCTAGATGTACTTTTTCTATCATCAATGCTACCTGCAAAATCACTGTCTATGTACCCAACTAGTATGAAATCATCTGATTTTGAATATAAGATGTCATAATCTGTTGTTCCACTAATATATCTTAAAATCCTTTTCCTTGTCCACCAATGTGAATCCATTGGTGTTTCCCTGAAACTTGAAATCAAACTGACTACATACATAATGTCAGGCCTTGTTGCTGTCATATACATCAAGCTGCCTACTAATATTTTTAACAAACTTGGATCTACCTTTGTACCATTGTCTTCTTTGCTCAATTTCAATCTTGTTTCTATAGGTGTAGATGTTGGATTGAAATTCAACATCTTGAACCTTTTCAAAACATCCTTTGCATATTTTGTTTGACAAATGAAAATTCCATCATTTGTTTGACTTACTTCTATGCCCAAGAAATATTTCATTAAGCCCAAATCTGTCATCTCAAATTCCTTTTTCATTGTTGATTTAAACAACTCAATTGAAAAGTTTCCTCATAAATATCAAATCATCAACATATAGGCATACAATTAAGACCTTACCTTGATCGTTTACCTTGATCTAAAGAGTTGGCTCACTGCTGCATTTACTAAAACCATGGCTCTGGAAATATGAATCAATGCAGTTATACCATGCTCTTAGAGCTTGTTTGAGACCATACAAAGCCTTTTTCAATCTATAAACTTTATGTTCATGACTCAATATCTAATAACTTGGTGGCTGCTGCACATATACTTGTTCTTGTAATATCCCATTCAAAAAAACTAATTTCACATCCATCTAATAAGCTTTCCTTTTATGATACCCTGTTATTGCTAAGACTATTCTTACTGTAGCTAATCTAGATAATGGAGAAAAAGTCTCATTGTAATCAATTTCGGGTTGTTGTGAAAAACCCTTTGCAACTAACATTACTTATGCTTTACAACATTTCCATTAGCATCAAACTTTGTTTTACAGATCCATTTTACACCTATTGCGTATTTTCCTTCTGAAAGATTCACTAATTTCCAAGTTTGATTTTTCTCTATTGCTTCAATTTCTTCATCCATAGCCTTTTTCCAACTTTCATTTTTAATTGCTTCTTCAAAACATATTGGATCGTCAATAGAAAATAATACAAAATCAGAAATCAAACCATCATCATCATTACCTTGAGTTACCTCATATATTTCTTGGAGACTTCTTGTCTTCACTGGAGTTCCATATGACCTTGAGCTATTACTTGAGTGATATCTAGGTGCTGACTGAGATCTTGAAGTTGATTGAGGTGTTGATGTTGTGCTATGTGAACTGGAGCCATTGTTGGGAGCTTTATCTTCATCAAAATCTTTCATTTCAAATTGTTGTTGTTGATGTAGATTTTCATTCCAAATCCATTCTTCATCTTTAAGAAACTTGACATCTCTACTGATTATAGTCCTTTTTGTGGTAGAACTATACAACTTGTATGCTTTTGATTGTTCACTATATCCCACAAAAATACATCTTTCACCTTTATTAACTAACTTCTTCCTATTTTCAATAGGAACATGTGCATATGCAATACACCCAAATACTCTTAAATGATAAACATTATGTTTTTTATTACTCCATGCTTCTTGTGGTACCTTATCCTTAACACTCTTTGTGGGGGAACGATTCAAAATATATACTGCACAAGCTACAACTTCCGCCCAAAATTCATTTGGTAGATGTTTAGCTTTCATCATGCTTCTTGCCATTTCCATTATTGTGCTATTTTTTCTTTCTACAATACCATTTTGTTGTGGTGTATATATAGTTATAAATTGCCTTTTGATCCCATTTGTTTTTCAAAAGCTCAAGAAATCATTTAATGAAAATTCTTCGCCTCTATCTGTTCTTAGAATTTTAATGTAGTGTCCACTTTGTTTTTCAACCTTGACTTTAAACTGCTGAAACACTTCAAAATATTCTGATTTGTGTTTCAAGAAATATACCCAAGTATTCCTGGAATAATCAGCTATGAAATTTATGAAATACAAGCTATTCCCAATAGAAGGTGTTTGCATATACCCACACCAATATGAATGCACAATTTCAAGTGGAGCTCCTGATCCGATGGATTATTCATCTTCAAAAATTACACTGATCCAATATGGTACAATAGTTATTAATCTATGATTTTAACTCATATGCTAAACATTATATGCGACCATCCCTTAAAATTTGTGGCACAGCCCGCGCAGTTATCGTATGGTGTGCACTTATCGCATGGGCCGCGCAGCACAGTTATAGCATGGGCCGCGCAGCGCGGTTTGTGTATGAGCTGCGCAGTTAGTTGGAAACTCTGGGGTCTTGCGCACCGTCAAGTGGAACATCGAATGGTTCGTGAAAATCCCGTGCGGTCACGGGTGCTGCAACATATATATATTGCAGTTGCTGCGACATAGATTTCACGTTTGCTGTGACATTTGTGAAGTTGGTGGTGACATCAAACGGTTACGTTACATGTGGCATAGCCAGTTGCAAGTCATTGCCACGTGTTGTGAGTCAACATATGTGCGTGGAGTTGGTTGCAATGTTTCGGGGATATGGAACGTCGTGGTAAGATAACACTTGTGCAGGGATTTGGTGGGATTGCATGGTTCAGTTTTAGTATATGGTTGTAACGATAATAAAGAAGATAACAACTGTGATGAAAGGGGGAGGCGAATCTGTTACGTATCCTCCCACTGAACTCTTAAATACAGGATTCTGGCCACATTAGAGGGCAGAGGGGGAGATTCAGATTATGTAGAGCACAGAGCATCGTTTCTCTGAGGAGAGTTTTGCTGTGAAGTGTCCAAATGTTGTTACTGTGGAAGTCAACATTCTTTGTTATACTTTAGCTTTCTTTGCCTTTTGAAGGCTAATTGTAATTTCCAGAAGAGAGGTCTTAAAGACTTTGTACAACATTCTGTTTACAGTTGTTGAAGTTGATTCTAGAACCATTTTTGTACCATTTTAAAGATATTAATTGGATCGGTACCCATTGGAGAGGGACCCGGAGACGTAGCCTAGTGGAGGGGGTGAACTCCGTTATCAACTTCTGTTTTGTGACTCTCTGATTCTGTGTTTCTTCTTTATATCTGTTTATCAGTGTCGTTTTTCATTTCTGTTCTGAGCATTTAATTTATGTTAATGTTGTTCCATGACTTAAACAAGCCGATAAACGCATTCTTTAAACAACTTTTAATGCACTCAAGTTGAGATCTGACAGATCATATTATGGTATCAGAGCGGGTTAACTCCTGGTGCAAGTTTGTGAATGCTTACCAGGTTCAGGTTAAAGCGTGGTGAAGGAGAATTAATTGAAGGAGATCTTGAGATTGGCTCTGTTAGTTTTTCAACATTTAAGCTAGCATTAAGT
>LPNX010935458.1:63897-75133 GCA_001517045.1 Pseudotsuga menziesii | reverse complement strand
AGAGTGCATGTGATTTGAGAAGCACATAGTTCATTGATTGCAGGACATTTTGGAGTAAGTAAAACATTGTCTGTATTGCAGAATCACTGTTATTGGCCTCAAATGCAAGAAAATGTAGCTAAATACATAAGATGTTTTGTTATGTGTGCAACAAGTAAGCCTAGCAATATGAAATTGGGTTTGTACACACCTCTTCCAGTTTCTTCTCGTCCTTGGGAAAGCATTTCTATGGTCTTTGTAGGAGGACTACCTATGTCTAGAAAAGGGCATGATTATCTATATGTTGTTGTGTATAGATTCAGTAAAATGTGTATCTTAATGCCATGTAACAAACAGATCACTGCTGAACAAATAGCTCATCTATTCTTTCAGAATGTTTGGGTACATTTTGGGCTACCCATGTCTATTGTATCTGATTGGGATTCCTGGTTCTTGGGAGAATTCTGGTCAACTTTATGGGAGCTTATGGATACTAAACTTAAGAAAAGTACAGCTTTTCATCCACAGACCGATGGGAAAACAGAGGTAGTAAACAGAATAGTGATTTAGCTGCTCAGAGGATATTGTAGTAAACATCCTAAACTTTGGGATGAGCAGTTGCAGTATATACAGCATGCTTAAAATTTTGCAGTCCATTCTTCCACAAAAAGATCTCCTTTTGAAACTTGTTTTGGTTATTTGCCAAAAACACCGATGGACTTCTCTTTTGGCAAAAATGCAGTGGATGGACATCATGATGCAGATAAAGCTCTAAGATTCATTCAAAGAATCCAAGCGGTGCAACAGGCAGTTCAGGAATAGTTGGAGAAGAGCCAGGCAAAGTACAAAGCCAGGCATGACAAGCATCGAGTTGATCATCAATTTCAGGTTGGTGACAGAGTTTGGTTACATATCACCAAAGAAAGAATGAAAGGTGAAGGTAAAAAGCTTAAGCCTATCAGGTATGGTCCTTTTGAGATCTTGGAAAAGATTGGTACTAATGCTTTTCGCTTGAATTTACCTCCATACATGCAAATCTATTCAGTTGTCAATGTTCAGAATCTTAAATTGTATGAGCCTCCTATGATCATGGATGAGGAAATTAACATACAGATTCCTTCAGTTGATGATATGGCACCTGAATACATGAAAGAGTTGCAGGATGATGTTATTCTTGACAGAAATGTAAGGACTTCATGAAGGGGGAATGCTGAGTACCTTCGAGTGGGGCTTAAAGGCATGCATCCTAGCAAAGTAAGATGGATGGAGATTGGAAAAGTGAGGGAGCTGTACCCTCACTTACTTGCAGAATGATTCAAGATTTTGGTGGTCCAAAAGCTCTCCAATGGGGAGGAATGATCCGGTGGATTATTCATCTTCAAAAATTACACTGATCCAATATGGTACAATAGTTATTAATATATGATTTTAACTCATATACTAAACATTATATGCGACCATCCCTTAAAATTTGTGGCACAGCCCGCACAGTTATCGCATGGTGCACAGTTATCGCATGGTGCACACTTATCGCATGGGTCGGGCAGCGCAGTTATAGCATGCGCTGCACAGCACAGTTATAGAATGGGCCACACAGCGCAATTATAGCATGGGCCGCGCAGCGCAGTTTGTGTATGAGCTGCGCAATTGTAGCATGCTCGCGCAGTTAGTTGGAAACTCTGGGGTCTTGCGCACCGTCAAGTGGAACATCGAATGGTTCGTGAAAATCCCACGCGGTCACGGGTGCTGCGACATATATATATCGCAGTTGCTGCGACATAGATATCACGTTTGCTGCAACCTGTATACATATCGGTTGCTGCGACATTTGTGAAGTTAGTGGTGACATCAAACGGTTACGTTACATGTGGCATAGCTAGTTGCAAGTCATTGCCACGTGTTGTGAGTCAACATATGTGCGTGGAGTTGGTTGCAACGTTTCGGGGATATGGAACGTCGTGGTAACATAACGCTTGTGCAGCGATTTGGCGGGATTGCATGGTTCAGTTTTAGCATATGGTTGTAACGATAATAAAGAAGATAACATTTGTGATGAAAGGGGGAGGCGAATCCGTTACGTATCCTCCCACTGAAATCTTAAATAGAGGATTCTAGCCACATTAGAGGGCAGAGGGGGAGATTCAGATTGTGTAGAGCACAGAGCATTGTTTCTCTAAGGAGATTTTTGCTGTGAAGTGTCCAGATGTTGTTACTGTGGAAGTCGACATTCTCTGTTATACTTTAGCTTTCTTTTCCTTTCGAAGGCTAATTGTAATTTCCAGAAGAGAGGTCTTAAAGACTTTGTACAGCATTCTGTTTACAGTTGCTGAAGTTGATTCCAGAACCATTTTTGTACCATTTTAAAGATATTAATTGGGTCGGTACCCATTGGAGAGGGACTCAGAGATGTAGCCCAGTGGAGGGGGTGAACTCCATTATCAACTTCTGTTTTGTGACTCTCTGATTCTGTGTTTCTTCTTTATATCTGTTTATCAATGTCGTTTTTCATTTCTGTTCTAAGCATTTAATTTATGTTAATGTTGCTCCATGACTTAAACAAGCTGATAAACACATTCTTTAAACAAATTTTAATGCACTCAAGTTGAGATCTGACGGATCAACTCTTGCTCTATACAACTTACCAACATGAAATGATTCTCTATGTTTCTTACCAAGAATGCACTCTTCGCAAAGTTTGTTTGGTTGTTCAATCAATGACAAACCATTCACTATGTTCTTTCTATGCAACAAATTTAGACCACTGAAGCTTAAATGACCAAACCTTAAGTGCCATAACCATGACTGATATGAGAGGACTGCTTTGAAATCAACAAATAAATCATTTTGCAACCTTAAAGGGAACATCTTGTTTTGTGTCATTTGGACTTTTGCAATTAGTGTTCTATTTGAATCAAATATCTCACATGCATTATTTTCAAGATAGACTTTATATCCCTTTTGTAGTAGTTGTCCAATGCTAATTAGATTGTGTTTGAGATTAGGGACATAATACACATTTGGAATGTGTTTCTTATCACCTTGATTAGTTTCAAATTTTATGCTACCTTTACCCATGACAGCTACGTTTTTTATCATCTCCCAATTTTACTTCTAATTGCACAGATTCATCTATGTTTGCAAACATATCCTTGTTTCCACTCATGTGGTTACTGGAACCACTATCTAAGAACCATACTTCTTTTGAGCTTTCTTATGCACTATTACAAGTAATAAACATTGAATCATTTTTTTAGAGTGATTTTCTTTTGAGAAATTCGCATTCTGCCTATTCATATCAAACTGCTTCTTTCTACATTCAAGTGCATAATTACCAAATTTTTGACAATAGTGCCATTGGATATATGATTTGTCAGATCTTTTTCCTTAGACGTGAAATTCAAGAGAATTTTTTCCACCTCTGCCTCTTCTGCTTGCAAAGAAATTGGAATTTGCTCCTTCTTCATGAGAGTTCTCTAATCTACCACCTTCAGCGGTGATTGCTGATTCTTCCTCTTCCAAATACTCTTCCACCTCTATTAGTGATTCTTCCACCTCTTTTGCTGCTAGCTTAAACTTGTGATTTGAATGTGTTTTCCATAGAGGAACTGTTTGACCTATTGAGTCATTGCTCATGGGTTTGTAAAGACCCCATAAGACTATCAATAGAAACTTGAGACAAATATTTAGATTCTTCAATAGCTACAACAATTGGGTTAAATCTAATACGAAGACTCCTCAAAATATTTTCTACAACCTTTTGATCATCCAAAGTATCTCCATGAGACTTTATCTTATTTACTATACTTAGTGCACGAGTGAAAAAATCATTTATTGTCTCAGAATTTGACATTTGCAAATTTTCAAAATCTCTTCTAAGCATTTGTAATGATAAGAGTTTTGTAGACTGTCCCATGCATGCTTGGACCTTGTAGCTGCTACAATCCGTTGGAAAATCGATTCTTCCATTGCTTGTTGTAGCAAAAGTAACGCCTTGGCATCCTTCTTCTTATTCTCTTTGAGAAGATCCTTTTGTGCTTGTGATAAAACATTATATGCTGCTTGATTTGGTGGCTCTGTAAAACCATTCTCAACCAAGTCCCATAATTCTTGTGAACAAAATAAAGTCTACATTTTAATGCTCCAGTATTCATAATTTTTCCTATTAAATTGTAGAATTTGGGGTTGACTGAGATTACTGCTACTGACACCCGCTATAATTAAATTGCAGCAAAATATATCACTTCCACAACACTTTTTCAATGCAACTTGGCACAACCAATGCAAACTAATTAAATATTGCACTTTCACAATATTTTGTGATTTTTTTAATATTCCAATTTCCTTTTAACAAAATAAAAATTAAACTAGTGACCCAAAAACAATAACATTGCTGCAACAATTTCATCACACCAAATTAAATGTTTTACCATTGCATTCAGCATAAAACGACATTACCAAAATCAATTCTTCCATTCCATGATTATGCTCATGCACAAGTAGAGTTTGCACCTCCACAACCAGCCTATGCTCTCCCACAATCAGTTTCTCCACAAACTTGCTCTGATACCGATTTGTAGAAAGAGGATGCAAGAAGAAAACTGAAAACTCGAGCTAAAAATGCAATAAGATAGAAAATATGAGCAAATATGAGCTACTGCTTAGAATTTTATTAATAAAAGGAGAAAGCTACAAGTCTTCCTTATGCAAAGATGAAATTATCTATTTATAGTAGATTTTCAAACATGTTTTTACTATTCAAATTTCTGCTCGAGGGTGAATTTCATTTATTGGACGGCTGGGTGGTTGATGAACTACGGACAACTGAGCGACTGTTGCTGGCGGCTTCTTGTCGGCTAAGACCATCAAGCTTACATTTTTCAACACAACTAAGGAGAACCAACCCATACAAGGTGCTTATTGCAGCCCTTGGTATGTTTGGTATGATTAATTCTCGCGGGAACAAAGGCCCCACTGCCTTTGTGGGTTTTCTCTCAAGAATTGAGAGTCTCACAATCTGATATAAAAAAAAATGAAACTAAATTTAATTTAAAATGCAAATTAAAAAAAACACAAAAATACACAGATTTAGCAGTTGCACATTTAACAGCTGCTAAATTGTAACTTTCTATTCATGAAATAAAACTAAAATTCTAAAACAAAAATTTAATTAATCTATTCCTATCCTATCCTATCCTGCGCATGAGAATAATTGAAATTGACGTATAAAAAGATGAGTTTAGTTAACCAATTTATTTAAAACAAAGTTTAAACAAACAATTAACATTTAAAGCACATCAATATTACAATATTAAACAATAATCTTATACATGTTGTTTACACATCAACTTTACAGTCACCTAGCATAATAGATTGAATAAAGGATATTGATCTATACAAGAGCATAAAATCTCATAACAAACTTGTGTTCAACTGTAAAAAAAATCTTACAAATTCCAATCTAGTACAAAGATGATTACAACACCGGTAGAGAAGATCCCTTGGTTCTTCTTTTGAAATATAAAAGTCAAAAGAATTAATTTCTGACAACTCTAATCAGGTTACAATCCTTCAGAACCATCAAGCTCTCTTTTCCCCTGGTTGTAGAATGTTGCTATTGTTTAAATAGGCAATAAAACAAACAAAAATTAAACTGGTTTTCCTTGTTGACCGTAACTAGAAAAGTTGTCTCCAGAAAACCTCTTATATCTTCCAAATGCATCACTTTTTTCAGGAAATTCCTTACAATTTAGCTAAATAGGTATGTTCTGCAAAAAAAAAAACTGTGTCAAAATTTCGATTTACACTTTTATTTGCTTGCAGTTTGCTGCCTAAAATTGTCACTTGAATAATGACGGAAATCCGGTGACATAACAGAAGATAGAGCAATTTGGCAGCATCAAGATTACTGAGATCTCTATGATTATGATTCCATATCATTGTATTGATTACCACTCAATCCTCCTTGTATGGTGGACTGCTTTTCACAATATAGTTGCACCAAATAATTCAAAAATAATATCTTCGTTCATTAATCAACTATCTCTTATTACAGTGATTCAAATAGTCTTCTCCTCATGAAAATGTTTGAACCAACTCCTTATCGTATTCTATTTACCCCTGGCAAATCTTGAAGTAAAACTCTCTTTGAATATTGTTCCAGATTAAGAGCAACCCGATCGGGTATCTACCACGAAATTCTAGAAATATGGTTGTGATCTGGTGATGATGACAAATCAAATAATATAAACTGTTGCACTACCTTGATTCCATGAGTTCTTCTCCTTTTCTGGCACTCAACATTTATTTATGTGATTGCTTTAACCGAAGGTATACTAGCAATTGTCCCAAAAGGTGCAACAAAAGGCCGAAGGAAAAAATGATTAAAGTAAAGTAGATTTGATTCAAAGTGAAAAAAAAAGCAAGTATTTCAAGAACTCTGATTTATACTTTTAAGCACAATCCAATAAATAAAGAAACAAAAAATTAAGGTAATCTTACACAGCATAATATGTAACGATGCAAATTCTTCTAATATTCCATAAAAACCACAAAATGAAATTGACAAAAAACTGCATAGGAAATGAAAAACTAGAGAAGACAAATGCATCTATTAGAAAAACCAATATGCATGCCATTTAAAATTTTACTAGCAATAAAACATTACACATAACTTGCAAATCATATATTTTAGGACATTGTTGCACAGTAAGACATAAAATTTCATAGTATATATCAGATGCAAGTTGTCTCAAATCTAAAGCCCCGTTGGATTCAAATGCATCACAAACAAACAAAAAAATACAAAAAAATGAAGTTACACGAAAGCAACCAAAAAATTATGAATAAGAGATAAAAAAAAATAGCAAAATAACCACTAAAAAGCATAGCCCAACAAATTCCTTAAAGCATGGATGTTAAGATATTTATATTATTTCAAGCTTGAACACCACAAATTGGTATAGTATTCAACATCTATCCTTGATACCCTATGCTCCTCAAAGAATAATTGGAAGATTCCCCTCCTCTAAAGAGCTCTTAGGAAATGTCCATCAAGCTTTATACCATTCATCCAAAATCACAAAATGCTAACCCATGTTTGGACATTGCTTTAAATTTAAGTTTTTAGAAAAAAATTATTTGGCGACAAGGGTAATTCTAAACACCACAGATAAACATAGTATGCAACATAAGCCTTGATGTTAAAAATCATAAATAAGTGTAACCTCCCCGACCCTCCAACCGGCAAAGAGGACGCTACCATGGCATTAACCATCCGGGAAACCTCCCCATGAACATGAACATACCTAAAATGCTGAAACAAAATGCTTTGAACTAGAACATGCATACATGATTATTTATCATACATCGGAAGCAAACATACGTTCATACAAGCATTCAACATGTTCATCATAATTTATTAACAGTAAATATGATTGCAGAAGTAAAATAGACAAGATTACTTATCTTATAAAGAACTCGTTCTGCAACCAGCTACGTCGCTGCAATGTTCCACCCAACCATAGGCTAGCATGCTCCTAAATCTCTCAGCAATGCTGCCACCCCCGAGCTGGGCATGATTCCCTAAGGAATAAGGAACAAGAAGGCTTACACATAGCTAAGGATACACAAAACACAGCCAAGACAACGCAGTTGGGTTTGTGAAGCCATCAACAAGACATCCAAGCCAACGTGGTCAAGTTTATCAGGCCATTAAGGAGCTGGCAAGGGCTAAATGCTAAGCTGGTGAGCCCATTACAGAGCTAGGAACACCTACACCAGAACTAGCCTAACTTCTAGCACACCCCCACACACCCAACACAAGGAATCAGTCCCTTCTCTGCTACACAGTCCCTCAAGCCCTGACTTCCCTTCCAGTGCTATTCAGTGGTTGTGGAGAAGAAATCCATCCCTCTAGATATGTCTGTGTGGTTTCTAAGCACACCAGGTTTATCAAGCAAACTAAGCCCCTATCCCTGCTCCCAACACAGTCCGAAGACCAACCATTACACGCATGCAATCAATCGCACAAGCAATTCACAGATTGGGAAAGGAAAACAACTCTTGGGTCGTTCTTGGCCCTATTGTCGCCAAAACGACTCCAAAATAACCTACATCAGTCTCAAAATGTAAAACAGACACAACCAGCAACGTGGGGAAACAACAGTTTGTTCAGAACAATGAAGTCACCGGGGAAACTTACACAGATCGCAATATGGAAGGAAAATCAGCCTCCCAACCTGTGCGTGAGAGAAATTTACACCAAATCCCAATATACAAATGGAAACACACCAGATACCTCTCTATGGAAAACGTGAATGACAGTCGAAACGAATCCCTCTCCTGGCTGCGTGAGACCTAAACAGAAAAAGAATTCCTCTGCGTGAGACATAGGGCGTTTTTCCCTACGTGAGAATGAACGACAATGGAGAATGGCGAGTCGAAAGTGTATGAGTGTTCACAGCACCGTCGTGGAGAGAGTGGAATGATAGGCATAGTCATTTCTTCTGCCCAATGTGAGGTTCGATTCACTGGTGGAGTGTGTGTGTGGGCAAGGACTGACAATCCTGCCACACTCCACTCCCCAGCAATAACTGCCTTTACTACTCAATAGAACATTAAAATGGTAGTTGGATAAGACAAGGGAAGTTGAGCAATTCAAACAGGGTGGTGACACATGGATTCCCCCCCCCCTTATCCTTGGGATAATCGTGCAGTTTTCAATATGGTTGCATTGACATAGCTAGTTGGGTTCATTTAATTAAAGATGCATATTTACATTATGACAAAATTTAATATATGTCGTGTACCACGATATACCATTGGTAACGATTCCGTTCGCCGAAACATAACACAACTAAATCGATGGTGGGGCTTTCGACTTTATCTCCACACCATGATTCATTACAATATATACATCATGTACATTTAATGCAACGGGGTCAAAACTGGGGTGTTACATTCCCCTCTCCCTTCAATAGCATTGTCCTCGGTGCTTTACAAAATTGAACAAAATGCTACACTGGTATTGCCTTAGTGTTCCGCAGAATTGAAAAAAAATGGATGTGCCAATCGCATGGCATCCTCCAGCTCCCACGTAGCCTCTTCAGGTCCGTAGTGCTCCCATTGCACCTTTACTTTCCCTATGGCCTGGTTCTGGAGCATGGTGACCTTCCTGTCGAGGATGCGCATTGGCTCGATATGGAACTCTCCCTCCGGTTCCACTTGAATTACATCCCAATTAATAACATGGTTAGGATCATGTACATATTTCTTAAGAAAAGAAACATGAAAAACATTATGAGCTCTAGTGCTAGCAGGTAATGCAAGTCTATATGCAACTGACCCTATTCTTTCAAGCACTTCAAACGGCCCACAATATCTTGGTGACAGCTTGGCACAACTTCCAAGCTTCAAGGAACTCTTCTTTGCTCTCACTCTAAGGTAAACATGATCCCCAACGTTGAACTCCCAGTTTACCCTATGCTTATCTGCATAGCTTTTCTGTCTGTCCTGTGCTGCTTTCAAATTCTGCATGATCTTTACAACCTCTTGCTCCATTTCCTTGAGCAACTCTGGTCCAAGCACAACCCTGTTCACTGGGTTATCCCAAGTCACTGGTGTCCTACACCTTCTTCCATACAAGGCTTCATACGGACTCATCCCTAAGGATGCCTACTATCCATTGTTATAAGCAAAATCTACCAAGTGCAAGTAATCTTCCCACTTGGTTGGTTTGTCCATCACGTACATGCGAAGCATGTCTTCAAGCACCTGATTAACTCTCTCTGTCTGCCCATCTATCTGAGGATGGTATGCAGTGCTAAAGTTTAGCTTTATACCCAAATCTACAAACAACACCTTCCAAAAGTTGGAAGTGAACTTGACATCTCTGTCAAAGACTATTGCCTTCGGCAATCCATGTAATTTGAAAATCTCCTTCATGAAGATCTTTGCAATGTCATCAGTCTTATGCATAGACTTAACCGGTATAAAATGCGCTGCCTTTGTCAACTTGTCTACCACAACCATGATGGAATCATGTTGTCTCCAAGTCATCGGCAATCCTGTAATAAAATCCATGGAAATAACTTCCCATTTCCATTCTGGAACTGGAAAAGGCTGCAACAAACCTGCTGGATGTTGATGCTCAACCTTTACCTGCTGACATTTCATGCACCTTGAAATGTATTCAGCCATGTCCTTTTTCATTCTTGGCCAAAAGTACTACCTTCTAGTTGTAGCAATTGTCTTATGATATCCTGGGTGACCAGAATACGGAGCTTGATGGATTTCAACCATGATAACTCTCCTCAAATCTGCTACATCTGGAATATAAATTCTGGCTTTATAAGTAAGAAGTCCATCTTCTTCCAATTTGTATCCCACATACCTCTTCTCAAGACTTTGTTGCTGCAATTTGTCTTTTATCTGCTCGTACGATTCATCTCCAGCAGCATGATTAACAATCTGCTGCCTCAAATCTAACTGACAAATACTAAGAGATGCCACATGCATTTCTTGCACCTTCCTACTGAGTGCATCAGCTACCTTATTCTCTCTTCCCTTTATGTGCTTGATTTCAAAATCAAACTCACATAAAAACTCCAGCCATCTCGGTTTCCTAGCATTCAAAGTAGGCTGATCAAATAGATACTTCAGACCACAATGGTCTATTCTGAGCTCAAATCTTCTACCCATCAAGTAATGCCTCCACATCTTGAGGGCATGTACTACGACTGCAAGCTCTAGATCATGAGTGGCATAGTTCTTCTCATGCTCCTTCAACTTTCTCGACTCATAACATATCACGTGGTTGTCCTGCATAAGGACTCCTCCAAGCCCTTGTTCACATGCATTAGTACACACCACAAAATATTTCTCCGAATATGCAACTTTCAATATGGGTGCACTGGTGAGAAAATTCTTCAACTGGAAACTTTCTTCACACCTCGATGTCCATTCAAACTTCATCCCCTTCTTTTGCAAAGAAGTGATGGCATGTACAACTTTGGGGAATCCCTCAATGAACCTCCAGTAGTATCCTGCAAGTCCCATAAAAGATCTTACATCTGTCACATTTCTTGGAGTAGGCCAATTAATAATGGCTTCAATCTTTTCAGGGTCCACAGATATACCCTCCTCTAAGATAATGTGACCCAAGTACTGAATTCTATCTCTATAGAAGTCACACTTGCTCATTTTTGCATACAGCTGATGCTCCCTGAGCAATTTCAATGTCAATCTCAAATTCTCTTCA
>LPNX010935458.1:35852-47515 GCA_001517045.1 Pseudotsuga menziesii | reverse complement strand
TTGAGCAACTCTGGTCCAAGCACAACCCTGTTCACTGGGTTATCCCAAGTCACTGGTGTCCTACACCTTCTTCCATACAAGGCTTCATACGGACTCATCCCTAAGGATTCCTATTATCCATTGTTATAAGCAAAATCTACCAAGTGCAAGTAATCTTCCCACTTGGTTGGTTTGTCCATCACGTACATGCGAAGCATGTATTCAAGCACCTGATTAACTCTCTCTGTCTGCCCATCTATCTGAGGATGGTATCCAGTGCTAAAGTTTAGCTTTGTACCCAAATCTGCAAACAACACCTTCCAAAAGTTGGAAGTGAACTTGACATCTCTGTCAAAGACTATTGCCTTCGGCAATCCATGTAATTTGAAAATCTCCTTCATGAAGATCTTTGCAATGTCATCAGTCTTATGCATAGACTTAACCGGTATAAAATGCGCTGCCTTTGTCAACTTGTCTACCACAACCATGATGGAATCATGTTGTCTCCAAGTCATTGGCAATCCTGTAATAAAATCCATGGAAATAACTTCCCATTTCCATTCTGGAACTGGAAAAGGCTGCAACAAACCTGCTGGATGTTGATGCTCAACCTTTACCTGTTGACATTTCATCCACCTTGAAATGTATTCAGCCATGTCCTTTTTCATTCTTGGCCAAAAGTACTACCTTCTAGTCGTAGCAATTGTCTTATGATATCCTGGGTGACCAGAATACGAAGCTTGATGGATTTCAACCATGACAACTCTCCTCAAATCTACTACATCTAGAATATAAATTCTGGCTTTATAAGTAAGAAGTCCATCTTCTTCCAATTTGTATCCCGCATACCTCTTCTCAAGACTTTGCTGCTGCAATTTGTCTTTTATCTGCTCGTACAATTCATCTCCAGTAGCAAGATTAACAATCTGCTGCCTCAAATATGACTGGCAAATACTAAGAGATGCCACATGCATTTCTTGCACCTTCCTACTGAGTGCATCAGCTACCTTATTCTCTCTTCCCTTTATGTGCTTGATT
Organism: Pseudotsuga menziesii; assembly: GCA_001517045.1. Classification (NCBI taxonomy): domain Eukaryota; kingdom Viridiplantae; phylum Streptophyta; class Pinopsida; order Pinales; family Pinaceae; genus Pseudotsuga; species Pseudotsuga menziesii. The sequence goes on along the minus strand of LPNX010935458.1, from coordinate 46,498 downwards.
TCAAAATCAAACTCACATAAAAACTCCAGCCATCTCGCTTGCCTAGCATTCAAAGTAGGCTGATCAAATAGATACTTCAGACCACAATGGTCTATTCTGAGCTCCAATATTCTACCCATCAAGTAATGCCTCCACATCTTGAGGGCATGTACTATGGTTGCAAGCTCTAGATCATGAGTGGCATAGTTCTTCTCATGCTCCTTCAACTTTCTCGACTCATAACATATCACGTGGTTGTCCTGCATAAGGACTCCTCCAAGCCCTTGTCCACATGCATCGGTACACACCACAAAATCTTTCTCCGAATATGCAACTTTCAATATGGGTGCACTGGTGAGAAAATTCTTCAACCGCTGGAAACTTTCTTCACACCTCAATGTCCATTCAAACTTCATCCCCTTCTTTTGCAAAGAAGTGATGGCATGTACAACTTTGGAGAATCCCTCAATGAACCTCCAGTAGTATCCTGCAAGTCCCATAAAAGATCTTACATTTGTCACATTTCTTGGAGTAGGCCAATTCATAATGGCTTCAATCTTTTCAGGGTCCACAGATATACCCTCCTCTAAGATAATGTGACCCAAGTACTGAATTCTATCTCTATAGAAATCACACTTGCTCATTTTTGCATACAGCTGATGCTCCCTGAGCAATTTCAATGTCAATCTTAAATGCTCTTCATGCTCCACCTCATTCTTAGAATAAACAAGAATGTCATCAAGGAAAACAAGAACAAACTTGTCCAAATACCTGTTGAAGACACTATTCATAAGGCACATAAATGTAGCTAGTGCATTTGTGAGACCAAATGGTACCACTACAAACTCATAATGCCCATACCTTGTCCTGAAGGCTGTCTTATGAATGTCTTCATCCTTGATTCTCACCTGATGGTAACCAGACCTCAAGTCAATTTTGGAAAATACCTTTGCTCCCCTCATTTGATCAAAGAGGTCATCAATCCTAGGCAAATGATATTTATTCTTCACAGTAACCTTGTTCAACTGTCTGTAATCAATACATAACCTGAGTGTACCATCTTTCTTCTTTACAAACAGAATTGGTCCTCCCTAAGGAGACACACTCATCCGGATATACTTCTTTTCCAACAACTCTTGTAGTTGCATCTTTAATTCTAGCATCTCTGGTGCACTCATCCTGTAGGGTGCCTTGGACATTGGTGCTGCTCCTGGAACAAGTTCAATTGTGAAATCAATGTCCCTCTTTGGAGGAAGCCTTGGAATCTCATCAGGAAATACATCCTTGAATTCCTATAACACCTGATAGTCCTCCAACCTCGGAGTTTCATCGTCTGTTGCCTCCAAAATCTGAACTGCATACAACTAGCAACCCTTCCTACAGAACTTCTTTAACTGCATTGCTGAAACCTTCCGTACTGAAATCACCTTTGGAATACCTTTCACAACTACTAGGTTCCCTTCTTCATTCATGCATTCGAAAGTATTATTGTAACAGTCAAAATTCACCCTGTGAGCTTCTAACTAATCCATTCCAATGAGAACATCATAGGAACCAAGTGGTAGAACATTCATATCTACACAAGTGACCCATCCATTCATGACCAATGGGCATTTATCTACCACTTCACTGACCTTTCTCTTAGTTCCAGTGGCTAGCTGGAATAACCAAGACTTCCTATGCTTTACTTTCTTAAAAGCACAAATCTCCACTACTCTAGGATTAATGTAACTGTGAGTAGAACCAAGGTCAATCAAAATAGAAACAGATTGCTCAACAATCTTACCTGCTACTTCAACCACAGTTGACTGGTGATCTGCCTGGCGGTCCTCTAGTGCTGCATAAATCCTAGGGACTGCCCTTGCTTATTGACCCATTGTTTCTGCTTCTTGAAGGTTATAAGCCGGTCTTACACTTTCATTCTCGAGTGGACAATTCCTCCGCATGTGGGGTCCTCCACATTTCCAACATTGAAGTGGCCCTCTATTCTGTTGTGGATCCTTAGGATTTTCTCCTATCACTCCAACTGGTTTACTCACAGCTTGGGATGACTACTTCTGCTGATTCCTGAAGTTGGAAGGTTTGAAACCTTTCTTTCTTTGGTCAAACTTCTCATTATTCTTGTCCTTCCATGCCTTATGTTAATCGGGTTTACCTTTGCTTTGCTCATAGCAATACTTAGCCTTCCTTATTGCTTCTTCAATAGTTCTAGGTTAATAAAACTCAATTCTATCTTTGTAAGACTGAGCTAATCCACTCAAAAAATGCTGGACCTTTACTTTTTCATCTCTGATGTACCGGACATACCTCAACAGCTCCAAGAATTTATTTGCATACTCTTCCATGGTCTGTTTTCCCAATCTCAGCTCATGGAACTCCTTAATCTTGTCATCATAATACCTGTCAGAGAGGTATTTCTGCTTGAAATACTTCTTGAACTGTTTCCACTTAAGTCTCCTTTCACTGATCCTCTTTACTTGCTTGAAGTGTTCCCACCAAATGGATTCCCTTCCATTCAGATTGAATATGGCAACTCTTGCCTTCATGTTTCCTGAATAATCATGCACTTGAAAGTACTTCTTTATCTCAAGAAGCCAAGCTTCACCCTCTTGTCTAGTCTTTACCTCACCATCAAATGTAGGAGGTTTAGCTTTCTTAAATTCATCTCGAGAGCGATCCCTATGGTGTCTCTTTCTTTTTCGTTTATGAGAAGAAGAACCTAAATCCCTGCTGGATTCTTCGAAGTCAGAGGATCCACTAGAAGTCCTTCTCCTTCTCCTAGTACTGCTCTTATTTCCCTCCGGTCTTGATGTACCCTGCCCAGAGTCTATCTTTCTCTTCAAGTCTGTCAAACTCTGCAACATAGCAACATTCAGCTGATGCTGCTCTTCCTGGGATTTAATCAAGCTTATCATGGTGGCTGCAACATCTGACGGTGTCTCTTGGAATCTCCTTCCATTAGACTCTATGTCATCATTTCCATTACGGACATTTTCTCCCATGGCATCTCGCGCATGCTCATAGGAATCTCAAGCATCATATCCATCATGGGTTCTCATAACTGAACCGCAACTTACTTACCAAACTGCACTACCTGGAATACTACTCTTGAAGGTGACTATGATTCTGCAAACGTGTTAGTAACACAACTGTTAGATGCATAACATTGATATAAATCAGAATTACTTACCTTCTCCTGGAAAAATCATAAAATAACAAATTTGCCCAAACACAAGATTTTCTTCATCAAAGAATGTTTGTCCGAGGGGGGGACGACGAGGGTCAAGGGGGCTTGCCCCCTTGTGGCTTCCCTGCGCCACTACAGGGCAGGTCGAGGGCAGCGCCCTCGTTTTTGTTTTTTTTTTGTAAATCTTTGATTTTCGCGCAATCTAGTGCATAAGATCGCTGCCATTTTCTCTTTTTCAGCCCTAAAAATCCATTGAAAAACCGCTGAAAATCCCACAGAAAAACAGTCGAAATCTGCTGGGAAATCCCATGAAAAACTCAAAATTCCCTTGTACAAGATCGGGTCTCATCCCAACTAACATTCCCACATTTCGGCGGTCAGCACAACTGACTTCCTCCGCTGTTCATCAGCGATCTGTTCACCTACTTTTCTCTGGTGTGTCAGATCCGTAGTCATCTAGGCTTCCGATCTTTATCGATGATGCAAGCATATGAGCAATCAGACCCACTACTCTTTGGGAGGCTAGTTCCATGGGCAGCCGCAACGGCGGTGCGCAAACTCTCTGGGGTTTTCGTGGCCACAATCCTATCGATGGTTAGAACCCCTAGTCACTGCGGCATCGGCGGTCAGAACAACTGTTCGTCGGGAGGATAGTCCATTAAACAATCGCAACGACGGGCATGCGAACAACTAAATCCTTTCGACTTCGTCGTTGGTCCGTTCAACTAATCTTCTTCCAATGCATCGGCAGTCCAAACCACTAACTTCCACCGATCACCAATGGTCTCAACACTTAGACAATTTTTGAAAATTTTTCCCTTCTTCTTTCTGCAGAACATAACATCTATTGGAGGTCACAACCATTAAGCGCTATGTGTTGGCGAACCCAACAACTATTTTCCATCAACAGCCTCGGCAGTCCGAACAACTAAATTTCGTTGACGCTGAAAGTCAAATCGAGTGTTTCTTCAATTACATCGAGCCGGTGTTTCGGCGGCCTTCGATTGATCTTCGCCGAAACTGCGGCTCCCACATCCACTAAGTTCCGCCGACGGTCGACAAAAACTTAGAAAATTTTCCTCAATTCTTCCTCTGTCAAGTGATCTTCCGTCTAGCTCTCCACTACATCGAAGGAGCTTCCCACCTAGTCTTCCGATGGGCCGATGGTTCAGGTACATAGACAAATTTTCAACAAAATTTTCAAGAAATTTTCTATCATAAATTTCTGATCTCTGCTAGGCAGAAGGCAATCCTGCCTCTGTCACTACATCTTCACGGTCCATTCAGGCCCATGCTGCAACATGAGCTTTGATACCAGACTGTAACATCCCCGACCCTCCGACCGACGAAGAGGACGCTACCATGGCATTGACCATCCGGGAAACCTCCCCATGAACATGAACATACCTAAAATGCTGAAACAAAATGCTTTGAACTAGAACATGCATATATGATTATTTATCATACACCAGAAGCAAACATATGTCATACAAGCATTCAACATGTTCATCATAGTTTAGTAACAGTAAATATGATTGCAGAAGTAAAATAGACAAGATTACTTATCTTATAAGGAACTCATTCCGCAACCAGCTACATCACTGCAACGTTCCACCCAACCATAGGCTAGCATGCTCCTAAATCTCTCAGCAATGCTGCCACCCCTGAGCTGGGCATGATTCCCCAAGGAATAAGGAACAAGCAGGATTACACATAGCCAAGGATACACAAAACACATCCAAGTCAACGCAATTGGGTTTGTCAGGCCATCAACAAGACAGCCAAGCCAACATGGTCAGGTTTATCAGGCCATCAAGGAGCTGGGAAGGGCTAAATGCTAAGCTAGTGAGCCCATTACAGAGTTAGGAACACCTACACCAGAACTAGCCTGACTTCTAGCACACCCACACACACCCAACACAAGGAATCAGTCCCTTCTCTGCTACACAGTTCCTCGGGCCCTGACTTCCCTTCCAATGCTATTCACGGGTTGTGGAGAAGAAAGCCAGCCCTCTAGCTCTGTCTGTGTGGTTTCCAAGCACACCAGGTTTATCAAGCAAACCAAGCCCCCATCCCTGCTCCCAACTGTTGGAGCAGGGTCCCGCAGCTATAGAAGAAGCTGCTAGTTTTGGCGAAATAATAAGCTTTGGCGGAAAGAAGTTAAGACAGAGCTACGACGCCGTAGCACGTTTCCAGCTGGAGAGCAAAGCCGGAAACCGTGAATTTTTGAGATACGAAAGTCAAGGAAGGGAAATGGTACCCGAGCGGCTGAGAAGGGAGATCTCACCCACTGCATTGAAGGCAGCGGTGGAAGACAGGAGGGTCAGCGACCCTCATAAAGAAGAAGGAGCAACGAGGCTCAAGCATTGAAGGCGAAAAACAGAACGAGAAGCGGTGCATAGTACCCATGGTCAGTGCCGAGAAGCATGGAAGACTGCAGAGAGCTGTGGTGTGACGGTAAGCGGCTACCTCAAGGACAGAGAGGACCGACTGTCACTAATTAGGGTTTGGGTTACTGTTGGGACAGGCCCACAGTGTTGTAAAAGCAGGACCTTCGGGCTGCTTATAAAAGAATGTAATTTTGTATTGTAAAGGGTTAGATAGTTAGCTAGTTGGTTGGATAGACAGTTAGACAGTCGTGAATGAAATAGGCAATCAGGATAAATAGACTGTTGTAAAAGCCGAGCTCTGGTTCTGATCTTAGCTGTAGCAATCTTACTGAAACCAGTAGCTGGCTTATAAAGCATGCTTGTAACGATCCGCAGGGATCAACTGAGAGGGAAGAGTATATTGTAAGAGAGCGATATAGAGAGAAGAGAGATCTAAGAGAGAAGATCTTGAGCTGCATATGCGGTGCAGCAGAACTGTGTTTTACCTTCCCCTTGAGCTATAATAGAAAACACAGTTCTGTGGACATAACTTCCATCCTGGAGGTGAACCACGTTAAAATCCGGGTTATGCGACTGATTTATGTGTTATGTTTACTTATGCATTGCTCAGTTACTTTATGAACTTTGTTGTAGTTTAATGGATAAATGTATTAATCAGTTCACCACAGCACAGAAGGATAATCATAAGTTAAAATCCTTTGGCATGTTGTATGTGTTTCATTTATGTTTGCGTAAACAGCTACTGGATGCAGTATTGAATAGCTTTGTATGTTAAGTCTTGCATGTCGACACGAGCAACGCTAAGTGCGCTAAACCGCGGAGGTAGGATATCATAGAGAGGTGATATCGCATCGGCAGAGAAGCTGCGGTGCTCGATACTGCAGGTTGAGGACTTCGCGTTGAGTAGGAGCTGCGTGTCGCACAGTGCGCGGCGATGCAATAAGGCTAGAAATATTGCAAGTCAGGGAAAGTGCGCATCATAGAAAAGGATCGCACGGAGGTGGAAAGAGACATCTCGCGGATAGAGAAGCTGCGCGACGCGAGCAGGAGGTCGCGCAACGCACAGACGCAGGAAGGAGGTCTCGTGGCTAGGAGAGCTGCGCGCCACCAGTAGGATTGCCTCGGAACCTGGTCCAAGACACTTGAGTCCTTGTCCAACCCATTAGATTCACTTCGGGTGAGACTTCAGGCCACCTTGCGGTCTGTCGCCGAAAGGGCCAGTGAGCTAGGGGTGTTGTTGGTTGATTATAGTAAACCCGGGTCTGCCCATGCAATCAAACCAACACAGTCCGAAGACCAACCATTACACGCATGCAATCAATCGCACAAGCGATTCACAGCTTGGGCAACGAAAACAACTCTTGAGTCGTTCTTGGTCCTATCATGGCCAAAACGACTCCAAAATAACCTACAGTAATCCCAAAATGTAAAGCCGACACAACCAGAAATTTGGGGAAACAACAGTCCGTTCAGAACAATGAAGTCACCGGGGAAACTTACACAAATCACAATGTGGAAGGAAAATCAACCTCCCAACCTGTGCGTGAGAGAAATTTACACCATATCCCAATATACGGATGGAAACACACCAGATACCTCTCTGTGGAAAATGCAAATGACAGTCAAAACGAATCCCTCTCCTGGCTGCGTAAGACCTAAACAGAAAAAGAATTCCTCTGTGTGAGACACATGGCGTTTTTCCCTACGTGAGAATGAGCGACAATGGAGAATGGCAAGTCGAAAGTGCATGAGTGTTCATAGCACCGTCGTGGAGAGAGTGGAATGATGGGCGTAGTTGTTTCTTCTGCCCAACGTGAGGTTCGATTCCCTGGTGGAGTGTGCGTGTGGGCAAGGACTGACAATCCTGCCACACTCCACTCCCCAGCAATAACTGCCTCAACTACTCAGCAGAACATTAAAATGGTAGTTGGATAAGACAAGGGAAGTTGAGCAATTCAAACAGGGTGGTGACTAATGGATTTTCCCCCATATCCCAAGGTTTGACAATTCCCCCCCCCCGTTATCCTTGGGATAATCATGCCCTTTTCAATATGGTTGCATTTTTTTTTTTAACAGAAACTATAAAAGGTTTATATAAAAACAAGTTGTGCACAGCCATTCATTACAGTAGTGGCATAATAAAGTATTTATGCAGATCAAAAATGCTGCACAAAGAACCTATCCTAGGAGTTTTCCAAAAAACTTCACATAAACATTGTTCAAAACAGCTAATGCTGTGGGTAGTATATACCCTTACAAACTGGTTACATATAAAAAGACATTAAAACATTTAGCCATAACTAAAAGAAACAGCTTAAGGATTGCCTCTGAAATTTCTTGGCTGCACTACAGACTCTTCCTCCATTGGGTGCTCAGCTTCTGCAGTTGCTCCATTCACCCTGCTTCCCTGATTCATGGTAATCAGACGCGCAAGATCTTCTTGTATCCTGTCAACTTTGACCATCATCTCTCGAAGGTTACTTTCATTATCATCAATCCGAGCGTAGTGGTTACTAATCTGCAAAGAGGTGTAGCTCGACGTTTCTCACATGCTTTTGATTTCCCGCGCTATTTCTTTGTTGTCCATGACTCCAATTGCTGTCATTTCATACACACGCCGCAGGTTCTTCTTGATATCCATTATTCCTACGCTTTCACCTACCTAAGACATTCTTCCAGCTTCAGCAGAGATCTCAATACAAGCAAATTGACTGTGCAAGGAACGAGCAGCGAGGACACAGTCTTGATTCTCAAACAAGGGAACACTAAGAAAACGACTGAGCAATGTGAGCTCCTGTTGCAACACAGAACCCCCGTGCCTTTCTATACATACCAAAGTACCCATAGCACCTTCCTGCCACCCAGTGCAGAGACAACCCAGGACCGAACTTCATCTCAAACTACCAGAATGCATAAGATTTGTACCTGAGCCGAGGCCTGAAGACCAAGACGCGGAGGGGAAACTGCAATGGAAATTGGAGAAGGCTGCGAGAGCAAGAATCTCCTTCACAAAGGAACGAGTGAGAGGGAGAGCTTTCCAGGGGATGCCCAGCAGCCTCCCTCCTTCAACACCTGCTACTACATTCAGGAGAATTCGCACAGCTTCAGGAGAACCAGAGCCAAGGTCCGGAGCAGAGTAAATAAGCATGTCGCTGCAAGGGGACGACATAGAATGATGGACGAGGTGATAATGAGCGTGCGAAGAAGGATAGCAATTAACCAAGGGTCAGATGGTCATAAAGTCTGGCAGGATCGAGATAGAGAGAGGGCAGAAAAAATTCCACGCGGTAGAGGGTGGAGAGCTCGCAGGACAGCTTAGTAAATGCTTGGAGCCGTCGAGAAGCTGGGAGGAGTGGAGGCCAGCTGAAAGGAAGTGATGTGGGGGAAGGGGTAGAGGGGAGGAGGGAGGGATAAGGATAATGGGAAGGGGATAGGAAAAAAGAAGGGGTCTTAGAGAGATGAGGAAGGAGGGATAAGGGAAATAAGAAAGGAAAGGGGGAGTGAAGAAGAGAATAGGAGGAGAAGGAAGGGGGCCTTTTATGGCTTCCAAAAGATTGAAGGAGGGTTAAGAACTTCACTGTGGTAATCCGTATGAAGAGAGGTCGGAGAGGGGTCTTCCAACACCACATTTAAGGAATGAATTTGAGGATAGGATGGTTTCCATCCTGACTGTAATGACCTTGTGGGAGAGTGGCACCCACATTAGCCAAACTGTCCGCAGCATTATTATTGTTCCGAAGGATGTGGAAAGCCTCATAGGATTTAGACATGAGAAGCTTAGCTTTTTCGAATAGGCGGTGACATTTGACTGCTTCAGAAGGGTATCCGTTGATCAATTTGTAGATGACATGCCTGGAATCTCCGAATATCAAAACCTTTCGAAGCTTCTTAGTGTTTCGAAGATGAAGACCCTGGAGAAGAGACAACCACTCAACTTCATTGTTAGTTCTATTACCTAGACCCCACGCGAAGGTTTGTTCTACATGTCCTCCAGGATCCAAAAGTATCCCCCCCGCTTCTGCCACCCCTTTTTCAATATGGTTGCATTGACATAGCTGGTTGGGTTCATTTAATTAAAGATGCATATTTACATTATGACAAAACTTAATATATGTCGTGTACCACGATATACCATTGGCAATGGTTCCGTTCGCCGAAACATAATACAACTAAATCGATGGTGGGGCTTTCGCCTTTAGCTCCACACCACGATTCATTACAATATATACATCATGTACATTTAATGCAACGGGATCAAAACCAGGGTGTTACAATAAGCATGGTATTTAACATCTATCCTTGATACCCTATGCTCCTCTAAGCATAATTGGGTGTTTCCCTTCCTCCAAAGAGCTCTTAGTAAATGTCCATCAAAAACTTATACGGTTCGTCCAAAATCAGAAAATGCTAACCCATATTTGCACACTGCTTTAAAATTAAGTGTTTATTAAAATGTCATTTTACTACCTGGGTACTTCTAAACAATCAATAAATATTTGAAGTTAACAAACACCACAAAGCAAAAACCCAATCCCCATATTTGACTGGAAGGTGGAGTTAGAAATGATATATGTTTAACAACCATGCCCAAATAATTATTGAACATGGTAGTCAAACCATCAAGAATAAAGAATTCTTCTTTCTCCATTTCATCAATATTATTGTTCTAATTTGTGTCTCCTAAGATATATATTTTTGTAAAACCAAACATGGAAGAAATGTTTTCATATCCACTATTATCGCTTGAGATTAAACTTTTAAAATTGAATTTATAATTTAGAAAATAATAAAGTTTTGTTTTTAATAAACAAAAATTACATACTTATTTGAAGATGGTTTGTCCTTAGAAGTAAATTTGAATTGTAAATAGTTAAGAGATTTCCTAACATTGTTTTTAATATATAAGGGATATGAAATTATTTCTTTAATAATTATTAAAAATTCAAAATAAAAAAACAAATAAAATCATAAATAAATAAATAATTGTGTTAATTTTTTTATTAATTTATATATAAATAAATTTTAAGAAAATATAATACTAATTGTTTAACTTCTACAAAACATTCATTTAAAACTTAAACTTAATTATT